>JAGDQP010015460.1:0-26166 GCA_022664845.1 Lepisma saccharinum
ATGCCCTATAATGCATACCTTAGTAGTTTGATTCATGTGTGTCTCGCATTTCAGTCTTTATATGTAGTATGCAGTTGTTTTAAAAGCTTGGAGAGTTACAGCCCTTGGCCAGAATTCGGTCCATACAAATGTTGCCGTTCACATTTCAACCGTCGGTGTAGAGTCGGTTTAAAAAAGTGCCGATTGAAGCCCGACGATCCTTACGGACCCTGCAAATGATTTTCCATGTCCTGTAATGCATATCTTAGTAGTTTAATTGATGTGTGTCTCGCGTTTCAATTTTTATATGTATTTTTTTTTTTTTTTAAGATTGGAGAATTACAGCCCTCGGCCAGAATTCGGCCCATACTAATGCTGCCACCCACATTTCAACCGTCGATGTAGAGTCGGGTTCAAAAAAGTGCCGATTAAAGCCCGATGATTCTGACATTTGCAATTGATTATTTAATCTCTATGATGAAGAAATTAATGACTATTGCAGATGTATCGTGACTATCAGATTTTAATTGCAACTGTTTTCTGCTGACTGTCTCAGATAGGTGGTGGCTCATCTTCTTCTCGACTATTCTTGCCGTCATATTCCCGCCTTGTTGGTCGGCATTTTTCTCAGTCCCGATCAATTCTCAACCCCATAGTCGGGACAAAAGAGGAAAAAAAACTTTCCCACCCTTTTGCCAAACATTTTCACAAAATGTTATGGTGTAATTGGTACACTGCAAGGACCAGTTTAAGGTAGTTAGATCACTCCTAGCTTCGTTCTTTAGGCCACTTTGACAACAGGATTTTTTGCCTAACGCGCTCATTTGGCGTCAGACCGCCTTTAAATGCGACTGTCACACCCCCGACCGTGGGCCGATGGCGTCAAAAATTGAACCGTCGGGGTTGGGGCGCATTTTCTTCACTGGGTAATGACAGTAGTTCAAAATCTTCACGTCTTGAGAAAATATCCATACTAAAGCCTAGTGTAAGCATCATTAAGAAATTATATTTCACTCTAAGGCTCAGTTCTACAATCTACAACTAAACTTCTAATCAGCGCTAAGTTGAGGCCAATTCTAACTTTGGCCAATGAGATACTTAAATGAAACTTGGCCTCAACTTAGCGCTGACTAGAAGTTTAGCGGTCGATTTTAAAACTGACCCTAAAAGAAATGAATCCGATACAGTAAAAAATATAATACATATTTCCTACTCTCACGGAAAATTATCTATCCATCTTCTTCATTTTCTTTAGAGAGGCGAAATTACGCGTACCATACCGCCTCAGTTCTACTGTTAATAGTATTGGAAATATCAAGTTCTAAAGTTAATTTTCCTACGCTTTCGACAGCCTATAACGCCGAAACAAAGCATTTGTGCACCCTCGATGGTAGGGGATGTTCGGAAGTGCTGAGTCAATTCCGGAATTCTGACTTTCGAAATTCCAACCGGCCTGAGCCTTAGATGCCTAAAGGCCATAAATGAAAATTCAATCCCACATAGCGGAATTCCGACTTTTGAAATTCCCCGAAGTTCAACGTCCCAAAATTGTGATACTGGAATGCTATTCCATTCCGGAATTACGACCACGCCTACTCGATGATCTGTACTTTTTTGTTTTCATGTGAGGAATCTCGTGAGGAGGTTTTGTCAGTGTTATTTTGCAATACGTTGACTCTGGGGGGAAGAGAAACCTCACAACCACCGGCCGGCAAATCTCAATAACAATAACATTCGCCATAATTACCCAAAATGATATTTCAGCTACTGTTTTTCAATAATAGCACAGCACTAATTGAGAGATTGATTATTTGCACTTATAAACTGCATCTTGACAGATGAAAGTCGCAAATTAAAATAGGCTATTCAGGCAATGTTGGTAGTAAAAATAAGCTTTTATATGTCGTGTATAACATTTAGCGATCAACTTAAAGAGAACCTTGAGTTACTAAAGAAGATTAATTACAGCGAGAAATATAAGATAAATCGAGGATCAACTTGTATCAGTTTCGGATGGAGGAATGTAGAAATACATCCTGCATCCGATTCGGATACAAATTTTTAAGGATGGGTTGACCTCGGAATTGTCAAACAGACTTCCCGGGACGGCTTCCAGGGCTTTAGGAAGAATGTCTGAGGCTGGTTGGATAGGAGTTGTAGGTATATTGGATCAGAGGATGCTCCCGTTCGTGGGATATAGCTGGTTCAAGCGCCTGCACGGTATACAACACGTGTACCGCGTAGCACTGCGCTACAAAGCTGAAAAAAATACAATTCTCTATTCGATATATACCATAATAAATCCTCTAATGGAGACTCTCAACTGTTTTCTAAAGCTGAAAAGGAAGGATGCTCTCTATTTCCTATCCGGAGAGATAATCAAAATAACTTTCGCTTTAACATCTTATGGGAAAAGGAAAAATCAGTGCACCCAAAGAAATGAAAAATATAACTTTGGAAAACAGTGAATAAACTTTATAGAAAAACTTAATGAAAGAAAAAGAAATTACAATGAATTTAACAAAGAAGTGGGATGTTATCCCTAGGTGGATATTAAAATGAATAGTATTGCAGACCAGAAACAGCGGTGTTATCTATATCTTTGATCACACACTTTTGATATCACAATTTAAAGAACGAAAAAAATACTAAACAGATTATTTGATTAACTGATTCACACGACTTCTCCTTTACAATGTCCTTCCTTCCTTACTCAAATTTGGCACTAATGAATAGATTTTAGATTCAATGAGCAACTTGATGCGACATCGACAAGAAAAAAGAAATATATATCCGCTCAATTAGTAAACAAATCAGCTGGCAGCCGTAAATAAACTTGTGGCACGCGACATGAAATGTTTCGTCGCAAGGCTCAAACACTTTGGTCAACTATAACCGAAACAGTAATACAATTACATAGAAGTTTGAGTACAGAACACTGTGGCATGGTTTGAATTGAACATTAATACGTTTACACCACACTAGCGTATTCACATTATTATTGTTGTTATGATTACCGGGCCGGACTGAGGAGAGTCGGTGGACGTTCACTTTTTTTTTTTTGACTTAAGCACTACCTAAACACGCCTATATTCTTTTCATTTAACTGATTGAATTAATTTTACCAGATCGCTGTTACACTTCAGCTTCAGATAAAAAAAAGCACAATTCAGAGAAGGCTGTATTCCAATGCAAAGATGGTTCCTTTTTTTTTTCGAAAAATAAAATAAAAAATAAAAAAAAACATAATAAGATTGCGGAAATCAGCTAGCGATAGTTTGCACTAAGCTAATTAAGTTTCGACACCCGTGGCGTTTTATTTATAATTTGGCTGTTTTGTTGCTAATGCAGTTACAATTAATTTTGTAATTTTATTTGAACTCATACATGCAGGCAGATGACTTCGTGGAAAACAACTATAATTTCAAAACATATCTCACACCGAATCTACGGTAAATATTTATAGGATAACGCATACACACACATAAATCAATAATCTTACCAACTAATTACATTATACGAAATATCTGAATACTTGGCCAAGAATTCATTACACACTATTCAATATATATATTGGATATTCGTAGATTACATAAGGATTCTATACAACCTGCCGGGCAACGAAATATTGTATTATTATTAATTTTGAGGTTAGAGAGAAAAAAAAAAGTTCCAAACAAAATAATATTTTTGTTTTCGTTTACCCGACAGAAAAATTGAATCTGACAAACTGGTCTCTGTAAGTGCTTTGTCATTCCCAATAGTCCAGACGTAACGGGACATACAAACTGGACTTCGGTCAGCGGAGGAGGTGGGGCTGCGAGCTACAATCATTTCTTTCAAAGAAAGACAACGCCCCTTATTTATCTTCGAATCAGATACAATAACGAAAAAAATGAACTTAAGATGTTAGAACGTACTATAGGACACATACATATATAATAACTTTTTTTTCTATCGTTTATCGTATACAAAAATAGAAAGTGTCTAAATAATTCGGATATTTGGAATTCTTTATAGTTTCTCTCCAATGTTCTAATGCGAATGTGGCAAGCAAGGATTATTGAATTTCTACGTTAATTACTGAAAAAGTTGGAGACCATACTTCGAAACGTTAACACAGTGAATTCAAGCATTAAACGGAAATGTCACACTACGGCAGTCCCTTAACGGCAAGTGATGCAAGAGAAAAAAAACAATTTGTTCCAAGGTTTCCAGAAGAATCGTTTCTAATTCTAATCTAAGTTTCTAGATTTAACAGAGTTTTTCCAGGTACATTTCAAAAAGAAAGAAAGATTGAAATGAACCAATTGACAGTTCAGCAAAGGGAACGCGGAGGTTGGCGTTCATAGCTAAAAGTTCCAGTACCATTCCGGCATTCACAAGTTGGAGTCTGAGAAAAAAAACTTTTCGGCAAGAATCAAAGTAGTAGTTCAGATAAAAAAAGTCTGGTTTAATACTTTGGAAATGGGTAGGATCCACACTATGTAGTGGCAAGAAAAGAACTTGAGAATCTTTCCTCAAATTGTCTGTGTCGTTTGCTTTTGGGACACCAGTATTTTCGACGCTTCTTGGCCAAGACATATGGATGATGCGGAAAGAAGAAAAGGTTTGGTCCTACCTTAATTGAAGCTGGTACCATCCGTGACGTTTGGTACCTGATGGGTGCGGGGTTCGACAACTGCGTAGTCCAGCTACATATGGTAGTCACTTTCGTCGCGGTTTGCGAACACAGAGTTCCGCTAGGTTGCTCGGATTTACACAAGCACTCCTCTTCACACTGCATCGTATCACTTATATATCTTATTATGTATATAGACAACTCATTGACAAATAAAATAGAACGAGTGAGAGATCGAGTTTTGAGGCCACACACACTTAGGAAATCAGCCACTCATTGTAACCAAAAGACTATTCGTATAAAAAAATTAGTCCACGTTTCACACTCGCTTGTGGCAGAAATTGTTGTTTTGAAAGCACTATTACACAGTTCGACGACTAGAGCATACTGACTTTTAACAGTGTGTTCCCGCTTTTCGATTTCTCTCTCGATCCCGTTACGTTTAGAAAAAGGAAGGAAGAAAGGAAAGGTGGCTCATCCATCTGGGTGTCATTCTACTCATGTCCTTCTTTCGGTCACGCATTGTTTCCGCCTAACGTTTCTCCCAGGTGCTAGAAGTCCAGAACGTGCCCACTAGTAGTTTCGGAGTCTCACCCCTTCGACAATGGGTCTCCAAGCTGGTCGACGAAGAGTCTAGCACTCGTATGAGCTATGGAAAGGTACTGTGAATCTCAGCAGGGAGCCTTCCTTCACTGGGCGCAATCTCTGTCGTGGTTAATGGCGTTTGCAGTTAGCAAGCCGTTGCTATAAAATCCACTCTGAGGTAGTCTCTTTCAGGACGCCGAAAATACAATCCGCTAGTAGCCTGGGACTGTTTGAGGAAATGGTAAATTCATATGTCTAAGAGTGGAAAATAAAGGTATGTCGGTGTTTGAATCCTTTCACGTTTATTTAAAAAGAAATGTTGGAACCAGAAACGAAATATAAAAGACAATATTAAAAAAAATCATACATAATAATAAAAAATATATATGCGGGAATATGCTGATTGTTACAAATTAAACAATAAAGGTATTTAAAAATTACTTTCTATTTGTAAAAATATGTGCCAGCACATTGATTTTGTTCCAGTTGGATGCACATCTCTGCTGTGTGAGGTCTTTGGTTCGATCTCTGCCCACGCCATGTACATTGTAAAAAGTGGAAACACAAAATGGATGAAAGTTACTCCGCTATATGGAGAAACAAAAGTCGAAAATTAGCGTTTTGTTGTAATTACTCTTAAATGTGAATATAGTGTAAGCCGTTTAGTGGAAAGACTGGTAACCTTAACTCCATTTTAAAGTTTAACATTTTCTTTCTAATGGCTTAACGTTAACTGAAAATTGGCTGAAACTGGCCAAAGTCTTTCGTCGGTGAACGTTCAACTTACTTTACGCTTAATATCCGGTCATTTTCTGATCGAAGTGTAAGCTAAACTGGTCGTTTTGAGGTTACGTACTTTTGCGGATATTTTATAATCCAATATCAGGAGTAAAGTTACTTGCTTGTAACTGAACGCCCCACCATTTTGAGTGTTTATGTTGCTTTTACACTGTGAACAGTAAACAGTTGACTGGTGGATCGAGAACGACATGATTGCATTGGCGGAAATAGGAATTAAGTTGGGTATAAATCTTTACACAGTAGCAAACGTATCTCTCCTTTTTTTCTTTTCTTCAGACATTCCTCGTAGTAAAATCTATAACATGTTAATCATTAACCTCCTGCGCAGTAAGATCCTAGCTATGAATATCACTCGGAAAGCCGTAAGCACCAATTGCCTTCGTAGCTAAGTGGCAAGAGCATCTGATCAGTGTGCTACTAGTAGACCCTGGATCGAAACCCGACCACCTGATTTTTTTTATTTTTTGTTTGTTTTCAATTTTAAAAGGACATTACATTTTCTTCTTTTCTACTTTCAAAAAATGTTCTGTTTCAACGAAATCCTTTGGAAAAGACATATATACTCATTTTGAAATTTTACAGAGAGTAAAACGTTCAACCGAAAACTGGATATTCAGTTAATTCAAAAAGTGGAGTCAACTCAGCTGCCTCTATTTTTTGGATGAACGTTGTCTCCGATATTTACAGTGCAGGCTTTGTAGTGGACAAACACCGCGTGATGGTTTCCTCAGGGTTATCCCGTTTCCTCTCACTTTTTCATTCCACCTATTCTCCCATCATCCATTCAGCCTGAGCCAATACTCCTTAAAGGTCGTAATATGTAAATACAATTCAATATATATCATTTTACGTCTCCGAAAAGACAATGGAAAAAGTGGACTTTAAAATTAACACTTTTTCTGTTTCATCTTATTAACGCCTTTGATAGCGTAGTTCAAAAAGGGACATTGTAAAACCCGTTTACTCCGTCCGGTCGTCCATCCTTGTCAAAAATTTATTCCAGTAATCACAAGGTATAGTTTTCATTATGGACACTGGAGCTGCGCAGTGAGGATTCTTCTTTTACTTTGTGTGAGTTGTTTAGCGATGAGGCCCTCTTTATGACCACGGTAACATCTCCTACCCCAGTAACACACAAACTTGTTTTAAAAGTTGATTTTTGGTTTATTTCATTGATTAACCGTTATCGGTTTAAAAAAAAAAGTACGTCTAATTTTAAATCATATTCAAACAAGGACCTGATATTGTTGGAAAGATGTTAATTCTACGTTGATTCATCTCTTATTTTCAACTATGGTATAGATTTCGTTTCATGGGACCAGTGTTTAAAGTGGATGAAATTTCTTACCGGAACGGTGCTATTGTTTTAAAAAACAATAGCATTATACATTTTGTTTTGTAATTTTTGTAGCATTTCTATACATCATTTTTTTTTAGCATTTCTTTATCCCGAAAAGCTAAGTAATTATTAATAGTTATTACCAGTGATGCACTGCTACAGAAAAAGTGCCCTGGCGGAACTACATTCTGCTTTGTCAAAAGTTCCCTCTTGATATACGAGGAACATTTGATAAGTCTTGAGCTTACTAGGAAGGGATTGTATGATTTTTTTTAAAAAAAAATCACCATCGTGAAACTCAATCCTTCTGAGAAAGGTCCATATATTTTGAGGCCGATGGTTAGCGCCGCGTATTGTTGGCGTCACAAAACGTCAATCGAAATGGCACGAGTGAGAAACGTGTTGGTGAATGCACTGTGATCCGCTACCTTTTTCGCAAGGGCATGTCGACGAAGAAAACTGAGGAACATTCAGTGAGGAACGATGCTCCGTCATATGCAATGGTCAAAAAGAGGTAGCAGAATTCAAACGTTGTAGGACATCATTGTCTGATGACAATCCTCCAAAATCAGTGTTGCCAACCCCTTTCTTAGTCAGGGGTTGACAACACTGAAGAACCGATGAGAGAGGTGCATAACACTCAAGGGGGGGGACTGCGTAGAGAAATCCTAAAATGGTACGCACCTGGGACATTCCCTTCTTAGGTAGGCTCAAGACTTATCAAATGGCCCTCATACGGTAAATACATATATACAACTTTCAAAAGAGTGCTCTGGCGCTGCCAGGATGAGTCAGGGCAGAAACACAGCACTGGACTTAGTACTATTATTATTTTTATTACTAGTTTTCAAGGTGTTTATTACAAGGTACAATCCCAGTAGCACACATACGTGTTTTATTTTATTTTCAATTATGGTATAGAGTTTGTTTAATGTGTTTATTACTAACGTTATGAAAAAAAAATGTTATTCAAAACTATTTGAATGGCAGAAACAAGTTTATATGTTGTCATGTGCACGTTGAAAACAGATTGAATTTTAAATTATATTTCAACGAAGATGGAATTTCGTTGATTGCGCGTCAATATGACGTGCTTTCAGCTTACTTTTATACTATGTTATACATTACGTTTCACACGTGTATTTCTAATTTAATTGCTTAAACATTTTAATTAAAAGCAAATACAATGAAACTAACTATATTTTTATATTCTGATTTGCATCTCGAAAACAGATTGGGTTTTAAGCTATATTTCAACGAACAATTTCAATGTGAATCTTTTTCAACTATGACATACTGTAGATTTCGCTTTATATGCGTTTTTCTAAGGCGACATATTACACTTATTGAGAAATACAAATTAAATAGTGCAGCGATGGTCAAAGTGTTAGCGAAGAAAAAATGCGCATAACAAAGAAAGAATGAAAGTATTATTTATTCTTATTCTTACATAATGGTGAAACGACACGTTTCAACTGCATTCTAGACTGCCTGTTAATAGATACAGTAAAAGAGGAGTGTACTCTCAACGTGCGTCAGTTAAATCATGTATAGATTGATCCATTTACAAAATTCGGATGCAAAAATATTAATGTATCTTATTGCTAATTGACTTAAATATGTTATTCCTTATTTGGTACAAAAAAGTCAAAGTGGAGTAACTGGAGCGTTACCAATTTATGTTCAATTAATAAATATCCAAGATATGATACTTCTTGCCCAAGAAGGTAGACATATTCCTTGTATGACATACAAATCAGATTTCGCTTGCGTTTTTGATAATCTGAACCATAATATTTATTTGAAACCTTGCGATTGATGAATTTCCCCATTAAAATGATAAAACTGATAAAATGGATTTTTACGCATCGCCATATGAAATTATCAATAAACGAGACAGTTGGATCACGAATTAAAATCAACAAGGGAGTTATAAAGGGTGATCCTTTTGTTCCTCAATTTTGTGTACGCTTGCAATGATTCCTTTATATCTTGCTATAAATAAAGTTTTATTGGGCATTCGATTTCAAACTAACTGTCTAAAATGTCTATTGTATGTAGATGACGTGACATTAACATTACAATCTGATGCTGAGTATTATAAGATACAGTCTATATATCAAATATTTGCACGTCTGGCAAGTATTACAATAAACCCGGAAAAAACTCAAGCTTTGGATTTACATTCTAAATTCAGTTCAAGTGTTAAATCCAAAATGAAAAATCCCTTTCAGTAGGCCTACAGGCTGAGGTAGATCTCGAAGTTTTTTTATTTTCAAAAATTCAAATCTCGCCTTATATGAGAGCTATCGAGAAACTATTTATTGATTTGTAGATTACTCATCAAGAGCTGTTCTTCAACGATACCCAACAAGACGTATATATATATACACATATATATACTTGCTTTGCTTCGCTGGGAACGCTGC
This sequence comes from Lepisma saccharinum, assembly GCA_022664845.1. Lineage (NCBI taxonomy): Eukaryota > Metazoa > Arthropoda > Insecta > Zygentoma > Lepismatidae > Lepisma > Lepisma saccharinum. The sequence continues at coordinate 9,755 of JAGDQP010015460.1, forward strand.
CCCCAGACCCCCATAGGGGGGCCGCCCCCAACTTCACTGTTTTTGAGAGGATGCGCCTCCTTTATCTTAACCAAAATCTCCCTGCAACACTACACACACCACAATGGTGTCAATCTGCACACTGCCACGGGGAGCTGCGCCCCCAAAGGAGAGGTTTGCCCCATTTATTGTACCCTACTCTTGGTCATACACCTTCAAAGAAAACTTCGTTTCTCTACCTTCAATGATTTGGAAATTGGGTTTTTGGGGCGGCCATTTTGGATCCAAGTTGACGACTTCTTGAAGTTTTCTTATATTGTCGTGACCTACTTGTGATGGTACATATTCAAGTAAAATTTCACTTATCCAGTTCAAATGGCGTGCAAAATGGGATTTTGGGCGGTCATTTTGTATCCAAGATAACGACTTTTCCCAAATGTAATATATCCCTAACTACTCGTCACAATGCACATTAAATGTCAAATTTCGTATCTCTAGCTCAAACGGTGTGGAAAATCGATTTTAAGGTCCGCCATTTTGGATCCAAGATGGCGTCTTTGGATGCATCATGTAATATTTTAGTAACATACAAGTGATAATGTACCGTGTTACCACATTTGATATTTCTAGCTGCAGCCATTTAAGCTGTGTATTCTATACAATAATGGGTTTGGCGGCCATTTTGGATCCAAGGTAGCGACCTTTTCAACATTTCGTAATATTTTCTTGAACTACTAGCGCCAATACATCTATATGCCAAATTTCGTATCTCTAGCTCAAACGATATGGAAAATAGATTTCTTGCTTCCGCCATTTTGGATCCAAGATGGCGTCTTTGAACGCATTAGGTAACATTTTCGTAATCAAACAGTGATGTTGTACCTTTATGCCAAATTTGATTTCAATAGCCCCAGCGGTTTAGGCTGTATATTCTATACAACAATGGGATCGGCAGCCATTTTGGATCCAAGATGGCGACCGATTTTGCTCATTAACGAACTTAACCGAGCTATTAAGCCTAGAAACAACATAAAAAAATTGGTTTAAATATCTTCAAAATTATGGCCGCTAACGTGTTAATATATATACTTTGATATCGTACCGATCTCAATAGGTAGAATTTTCTTCGAAATCTAATATCGTTAACCATCTTAAAATATTAGGTATTTTTTGGACTGACAATTTCATAACTATTAGTGTGATAAATGATAGTCCAGTTATCACGTCATTTGAACAAATAAGAGGAAGAGAATGGTCACATATATGTTTAAATATGGGAAGTTTAAAAATGATTCTATATTACATTACCAGTTATACAAACAATATTATAATATAGATGCTATTTGTATATATTTATTTAATAAAGGGATATCCCCTTCAGCTATGTGTGAAAAATGCCATAAAATAGAAAATTTATACCACAATTTAATTAAATGTACACGTAAAGAGGCAATTTGGGAAAGATTTAAAAGCATATATTATAGAGTTAATAGACGCCATCGAGCTGATTTGATGGTCGAACAGGTTTTTGCCGGCCATCTTTTCGGTACTCCCCCGACCAGACATAAATTTACAATATGGTTTATTGCAATAACACTTTTCATTTTCAAAAATGAAAAAAATATTACAGATCCTGATTGGTACGTTGAATATATACTATTATTGGAGTCATTTTTATTTATATCAAATAAAACCTTTGATATATTTATATCAAAGAAAATAAAGAAATCCGTGGATAAATGGTCAACGGGTCGAAATACCAACGAGGACTGCATAACGTTCCTGCTTCGAACCCCACAGCAGGCGCTGGGATTATTTACTGTTGGAAAATTAATACTGTATATCATGATGAAAGCAGCGGACAAAATGCAACTAAATGTGCGTATACCAATAGACAGCAACTAAGTTCTGTTTTGGCCAACTAAACCCATTTCTTCATCGCCCGCTTCTTGGTTTCAACTTGTTTCTTCACCATTATTCAATGTCGAATAAACCGTTGAACAGGTGGACATTTCAGTACATTTACCTTTTAATGCATGGCTATTTCAACTTACACGAATGCACGACATGGGCCGTTTTGACCCAGCCATATTAAAGCTTTTTGTGTGTGTGTGTGTGTTACGTATATGGGTTTTAATTTGACTTAAAACGGAATAAGTTAAAGACTCTAATAAACTTAACGTAAAAAGGTGATGTCACATATTTACTTATGTGCTGTCAGTACTGAAGCTGAAAATCTTATTATATTTTGTGCGGTTGCTATTGGGGAATCAGCATTCCATACTATTCAAGCTCTTAGAATATGGTTTATGGAGGCTAGATGCGTTTTCTTATAGTTTATGATTGATTGCATGCAGATGTTTTCGTTAGCGATATGCACGTCTTCTGAAAAAATCATTATAAGACTAAGAGAAAAAAGACGATAAATTGCTGTGTGTATCATCAGAAGATAAATTTAGCATGAGCATCCTCTTCACTGAGTTCGTGATGTAGCAAATTGAATAATTCGTCTTCAGCCAACAACGTAGACAAATAAAAGGTACTCTAAACTTAGAAATAGGAAAAAACTAAGAACAATGACAAAAAGAAACGTTTCCGATAGTTCAACACAGCGTAACAGAAGCAGCAGCTAACAACCGAATATCATAATAGCCAATGTTACCGAGCACCAACCAAGATTTGAAAGTCACTAAATATAAAACAGTGTGAACATTTAAGCATCATAAAAACCTAAGTTACGAAATTCCCAGAATTGGTCGACTATTAATTGACAAACCCTAAATATAACATAGAGACGAATCCCCACTAGTTACATAAAACCGTTGGCTCATATTGTCCCATGCCATGCATTCGTGTAGTGTCAAGAAATAAACTTGAATAAGGAACATTCAAAAGGACGCAAAACAACAAAAACACTTCTAACTTCGGAAAAACGAAATTATAGGAGCTTTCTGCACTCAGCAATAGCACTCAGCAATAGCTTTCTGCAAGAAAAGTATACCCTCGAAATCGTATACAAAAACCGTCACGGGTCAATTTGACCCATGCCATGGATTCAAGGGTTAATATAACGTTTCGGTACTAACGTTTAATGTACTTATTTTCGACGTATGTGTGCTACTGGAGAGGAAGCTCACAGTTAGTAGTATGCGACCTAATGAATGCATATAACTCATTATAAATCTCTTTTGAAGCAATATCTTCAGTTTCACTATGCGACACTTCAGTTAAAATATAGTTCTTGGCTAGATTCTTATTCAGTAGACTTAGATCTATTTATAAACGCACTGTAAGGGCGCTATTACACTATCGAGCTTGCTGATCATCTTGCCTGACTAGCCTGCTCTTGAGCAAGATTGACGATTTTTTTTGCTAGTACACTGTTGAGTTTGCTGAAGAGCTTCCTAGACGAGCAAGCTCGTCAATTTAAGACGCTGTTACTTTGTCGAGCTTGCTCGTCGAATAAGCTCGGGCGAGCATATTGATTAGCAAGCTTGACAGTGTAATAGCGCCTTGACACAACACACTTTCTTCTACAGCGTTTTCCACATTGAATTACATTCATCATTTTCATGTTTAGATTGCTTGTTCATCCATCCATCCATTGCTTCTAACCACTCTTGCTCCATTATATAACCAGGTTTAATGATAGAACCTCGAAGTGTCCTACCAGAAAGATATAGCGCCTCACGGGTAGTGCGCACAAAAGCTTTGAAACTGAATGGTTCTCGTCCTGCCGGCAGGACAGATGTCTGGATGTTCTATCATTAAACGTTTGGCGCATAATACCACATTTTGACTGGAGGACTAGCGATTAATATGAGCACCAGCGGCCGTACCTTAGGTGGAAGAGCGTTGATATAGCAATCAGAAAGCCGGGTTAAAGTTGTTATGAAAGTAGCTCAGGGTTAACACCGTTGCTTTCTGAACCAATGCCACACGGACATGGGTTCGAGCCCTGGTCAAGTTAAGTATTTTCCTGACCATCGCCCTCAGACATATTGTGCGAAGACTCCACGGCGACGGAGGGGGGATTACTTTCCCCATACCGGATGCGGTGGACCGTATCTCTTTAAAAAGACATAATTTACCAACCGAACCGGAACAGTTGATGGAACTCGTTGATGAAGTCTTCGAACGTAGGGACGAGGACTTCAACCTAAATGAGGTATATAATGACTTTGTGAGGGCGCATGGCAGGGTGCTGTTGGACACAAGGGAGTCCTGGCCGCGCTGCTATGTGCATACCAAGTATCCAAATATATAATAGTATGCGGCCTGAGCAGTGCTCTGTGCTGCAAATAAATGCACAAGGTTCCCGGCTGGTTGGAATGGAAGTGAGGAAACTAGCTGAAGAATTAAAAACCGATATCATATGTATTCAGGAACCTTACACTTTGAAAAGTAGATTAATAAATATTCCAATAACGGCGCAAATTGTTATAAGGGGCGAAAATCCAAAAGCTGCAATTATCAATCTTAATAGAAACTATCAAATTATTGAAATTTCACAATTTACTGATGAATTTACGGCTTGCGTTGAATTATTAACAGGATTCGGAAAATTTATTTTAATTAGTATGTACTGCCAGTTTAGATTTGAGATCACCAGTTTTATAAACAAATTAGAATTAATAATAAATACATACTCGAATCAAAATATAATCATAACAATGGATTCAAATGCGAAGTCACCATTATGGTTCAGTAACATTAGAAATGACAGGAGGAGAGGAGAGCAGATGGAAGATTTAATTTTTGCAAATAATTTAGTAATAATAAATAAGGATGGACAACCACCTACTTACAGTAACCGCGCGGGTGCAACATCAAACATTGACTTAACACTAACTTCACAGAACTTAGGAGATAGAATTCAAAATTGGCAAGTTCTGGATGGTCTCACTAGTAGTGATCACAATGAAATTAAATTTGAAATTGGAACAACGAATATAATAGCGCAGGGCACTGCTCATGATGAGGACTCCATCAAATACAACATAAATAGAATGAACTGGGACGTATTTCAGAGTCATTTAGTATTGCCTGAGGTAGGAGATGGCGCTAACGTGGATTTAATAGCCATGAAGATTGAGGACACGGTAAAGCAAGCAATGGGGACTGCTGGTCCACCGCAGGGGAAGGCCAAAACAAACACCACAGCCCCTTTCTGGTGCGCCGAGCTGGAAAGACAGAGGAGGATCGTCAGGGCTAAACGTAAAAGTTATCAGCAAACTCTGGACCTGGAGCTTAGAAATAGGAAACTGGAACAATATCGAATAGCTAAACAGGAGTACAAAGAAAAATTAAACATTAGGAAGAAGGAGTCATGGGATAAATTTGTGGATACTAATTTGACTCTGAATCCTTGGGGTTCTCCATACAAAATATTTATGGAGAAAACATCACCGACGACATTGGCAACCTTAAAAAAATCAGATGGCACATATACTACGACGTGGATGGAGTCGGCGGACTTATTGATGAATGAACTAATACCTAAAGATTCGGAAGAGAACGAAACAGAAGAGCAACATAGAACCAGAATGGAAATGGAGAATATACTAGAACTCGTTGGAAGAAGAGATGATGGAATAGAAGAACTACCTGTAAAAAATCAAGAAATCGAGTTAGCTATTAAAACTCTAAAAAATAAAAAAGCACCAGGCCCAGATGGCATTAAATCTGAGATCTTTAAAAGGACAAAGGACCTTTGGACGCCGTACCTGGCAAGACTTTTCACTGAATGCTTGAAACAAGGCAGATTTCCAACTAAATGGAAGGAGGCTAACTTAATAATTTTCTTAAAGAGCCAAGAAAAACCAAAATCCAACCCTTGATCATATAGACCTATCTGCCTCCTAAACGTAATTGGCAAGATTTTTGAGAAGGTAATAATAAATAGACTACAAGCAACAAGAATCGGCTTGGAAGAGGATCAAATTCAATTTGGATTTAGAAGGGGAAAATCAACGCAGGACGCGCTAAACAAATTCTGTATGGGAGTAAGGGAGGCAGAGGCAAAATATGTGATCGCAATTTTTGTAGATATTAAGGGGGCCTTCGACAACCTGTGGTGGCCAGCTCTTTTCGTGAATCTGAATAAGAACGAAATCCCATATTACCTAATTAGGGTGCTCGGGGACTACTGCAGAAATAGATTAGTCAATCTGTGTGTCCCTGGAGATAAGCTGAGCAGAAGACCGAATAAGGGGTGTCCACAGGGGTCGGTTTGCGGTCCTATTTTTTGGGATGTCTGTATTGACCCCTGCGTGAAAATGATCAATGAAATGGAGGAGATTGCATCGATAATAGCCTACGCCGACGACATTGCCATCTTGGCGGAGGCGAACTGTAGATTGGAAATTGAAACCAAGGCAAAAGAATTCTGGGGGCCATTAGTATGTGGTGTGAGAACAAGAAATTGACTGTATCAGCGGAAAAGACGCAGTATATGATCTTTAAGGGGAAGTTAGAAAGAAACCCAACAATTAAGTACAATCATCAAAATTTAAAGCGAGCTAAAACCTTTAGGTATTTAGGTGTGATTCTGGATGAAAAGTTAAACTTCATGGAACATATTGAAGCAACAAAAAGTAAAATACTCAAAATTGGTAATAAATTAATAACAATTGCAAATACTAGACTTGGACTACCTCTAAAATATATTTAATTATATCACAATCAGATCATTAATTCAATAGGCACCTATGGAGCAAGCGTATGGGCTCACAGATTGACAGAAAATAAAAAACTCGCAGAAAAGATCGACAGTGCACAGAGATCAGTACTACTAAGAATGTCTAAATGGCAAAATTTGTGGGAAACCAGTAGTAAATCAAGAAGACTTTTTGAAATAATTAATAATGTTAACAATAGACTAAAATGGGAACAATGGAATCCGGGCAGGGGTGCGGTGCACTTTTTAAGTGGTCGTGGGCCTTATAGAGCAAAACTATTTGAACTTGGAATGACGGAAACTCCGTTATGCGAGTGTGGCGCGATCTCAACACCGGAGCATGTGGTCCTTGAGTGCCCGAGAAGTGGAGAAAATATAGATGGAACGGTAGATCGGCAGTTTAATAACCTAAGACAGCAACTGCAAAATTTAACAGTGAAAAACATGATAGAGGATGAGAACTTAAGAAATACCTTAGATCAGCTTGCGACCAGGATCTCGCATATAGAAAAGATGAAATTCTTAAACCGGAACTGAAGGTGAACTGAAAAACTGAAAGACTTAAAAAAAAAGACACTTATAAAGTAAGCAAACTTAAGTAAATGTAAACAGACTTTATGTACAATGCGTCTGCGTGGTGTCGTGTAATTGTCGTGTTGTGCTCGTGGGTGCTCGGTCGGTATGAATGCGTGCGTGAATGAACGAAATAGTCAAAGGGGTAGATGAACTTGCGGGAGTATGCGAACTTTGTAGACTTATCATCTAATCTACGGTTATACTCGGACTGCGTCTCTATTCCTTGGACGATAATAAACTTAAATTGAATTGTAAACCGAATAAGTGTGAAATTATAGTAATATTATAGGCCCCCCCAGAGCTGCTGCAAACTAATAGTTTGGACAGCTAAAAACTCTGGATGGATAGGAACTCTGGGAAGCTGCTAAGATCTAAATGTGCGCGAGTGAAGTGAAAATAAAGTGAGTGATGTGAAGTGTGGTATGAAGATTCAGCGACTGGAAGAGAGAAGAGGAAGAACCCCTGGAACCAGCCCCGATCCTTGGATCTGGAGGAGGAATCCCGCTACCCAGGGATCTGAGTCGACTCAACCCGTCGTTTATCTATGGATGTGTTGTGTGAATGATCGAATGAAGGAAGAATGAATGTCTGTTTTGTTTGTTTTTGTTTTTAGAAGAAAAGAAGAAGGATTAGAAGTAGGAAATTAATGGATGCTTTTGATAAATGGGAAAAGTGGATAAAGGGTTAGCTTAGATTACTCAAAAGAAATGCATATTAAATTTTTTCTATATACAAACACAGGAATATACGATTTTAAAGACGTAGGGAGAAAACAGTGATATACAAAATAGCTATAATAATAATAAAAATTAAATTAAAAACATAGTATGGCTGTATGAGTGAAACCTAAATAAAGATAAAAATTTTGCAATAAAAAGATAGAATAAATTAAAATAATTTTAAATAAATCAAATAAAATGAACATATAATAATAAAACTAGATAAAGTAGCGAAAAAAAATAATTGAAAATTGTATTGTAATGTATAACTCAAGTCCTATGCGTATGTACGAAAAAATAAAATAAGAAAAAATAAAGTAAATTTATTCCCCCCAAACCGCGGAAAAAGGGCCCAGGTTTGTCCAACGGGAACTGGGCCATTAGAAATATCCCCCAACCCTCCTATCTCTTTCTTTTTTTATGTGCTTTTTTTTCTTTTATAAATGCAAAACGAGCAAAAGGTCCTATCGACTCCGTACCTCGATGCCGTGCAGGGGTCGAGGTGGGGAGACGAACTGGGGGATGGCCTGCCCCAATCTTGTCGAGAATCTATTTCCGATTCGTAGTGCCCCTCAGGCACTCGAAACAAGATTGTGCCAAGAAGGCTAAGAGGTGGGGGTGGTAAGGAGGGTCCCTAAATGAAAAAAAAAATCAGAAAGATCTAGCGACCGCCTATCCTGACTGAGGATTATCCAGTATTTTCTCAGTCACACCAGGGAAATGCCAGTACTTCCAAAATTCACTGTAAAAATAGGAGACACAACGTTCATCCAAAACCTGGAGGCAGCTGAGCTGCAGTCACTTTTTTGATTAACCTACATTCACCCAGTTTTCGGTTGAACGTTTTACTTTCCGTACGCACTAAAATCAAAAGAGCGGATTCCGCTCAAATTGAGCGAAAAAAATTGACCGCTCGTTTAGAGCGAATTTTCATCGGAGCAAAGATGAAAAATTTCCGCTCGAAAAAGGTGCAAAAATCTGTGGTAGTCCATTTCAATGGAAACCTAGATATTGTATTTGTATAGATGAATTTCCATCTATTCAGATACAAGTTACATCTTGTGAACATGAAAACGACGCAATAAAATGTACAAAAGTGCGAAAGGGAGCATTAATTCATATGTACTAAAAAGAAAAGTACTGTACTTGTGAATGAAAATGAGTAAAATAAAGCTAAACCTGAAAGAGATTTGAACCTGCTACCGTACGATCAGCTATCCAACGCGTTAACCCCTCAACCAAGTATCCAACTACGAGAATGCGTCCTTGGAATTGATTCTTTCATCTCGTCAGGTACTTGATTATTACAACGTTGAAAGATTTCTTTGTACGTACATATCTTACTCCTGACGTTTTTTGGTGTATTTTGCTAGCAGAAAAGTTTTAAAGTTCTGTTTTCTCATTTTTAACTATACATAACGCTATAAATTTCACAGTATAGCATAGTTTTTCGATAGCCTTTGCTTTTACAAATGGCAAAGATCAATGTTGACTAGTAGCCATGCCCATGATGCATTGCAAATCGCTCTAAAAAGAGTGGAATTCAAACCGATCTACAAAGATGAGAAAATTCACTCCTAAACGATGAGAAATTGAAGCACCAAATCACTATAAAAAGATGAGAAATCGCTCTTTCACCTTTGACGACTCAATAAAACAACCGATCTTTTAAGAGTGAAAAAATAAATTACATCGAAAGGAGCGAAATTCCATCTAGAAAGAGTACATTTTCCATCCAACGCAATAATGTTTTAGTAGAAACCACTCTTTTTCGATCGAAAATTCCGCTCGAAAAGGAGCGGTCCCGCTTTTCGCTCTAAAAAGAGTGAAAAATTCCGCTCTTTTGATTTAGTGTGTAAAATTTCAAAATGCGTATATAAACAAGACTTTTCGAAAGTATTTCATTGAAGCAGAGAATTTTTCTAAAGTAGAAAAGAAGAAAATGTAATGTTTCTTTAAAATTAAAATTGAAAAAAAAAAAGAGTTGAAATGGTCGGGTTTCGATCCAAGATCCACTAGCACACTGGTAAGATGCTCTTGCCACTTAGCTTTGAAGCCAGTTGCTGCATACGGCTTTCCGAGTGATATTTATAGCTAGGATTGTACTGCGAATGAGTTGAATCATTATCATGATGTTGATTTTACAAAGAGGAATGTCTCGTGAAAAAATGAGAGATATGCTTGCTACGGTGTAAAAATTTATACCCAACTTAATTCTTCTTTCCGCCAATGCAATCCTTGTCGTCCTCGGTTCACCAGTGAACTGTTAAGTGTTCACAGTGTAAAAGCAATATAAACACTCAAAATGGTGGGTATTCAGTGACAAGCAAGTAACGTTACTCCTTATTGGACTATAGAATATCCAACCAAGACTCAAATTTCACCCACAAAAGCATATAACCTCAAAATTGCCAGTTTAGCTTACACTTCGATCAGAAAATGACCGAATTTTAAGCGTAAAATAAGTTGAACGTTAACCGGTAAAACACTTTGGCCAGTTTCAACCCATTTTCAGTTAATGTTAAGCTATTACAAAGAAAATGTTAAATTTTAAAATGGAGTTAAAGTTACCAATCTTTCCACTAAAGGGCTTACACTATATCCACATTTAAGAGTAAATACAACAAAACGCTAATTTTCGACTTTTATTTCTCCATAAAGTGGAGTAACTTTCATCCATTTCATGTTTCCACGTTTTACAGTGTAGGCCTTGGCTAACTACCTTTCAACATCCTCTTTTGTTAGATAGTGAAGCAGCTGTAGGATGAACCTCGCCTGTTTAAATAAAGCCAATTTCAATTTTCCTATCCAAGCTTAAATGCCATAATTGAGAGAGATTGGTATGAGCATGAGATCAGATAAATGTTTCACATCCATTATATTTCTGATGTGCATTAATATATTCATGTAACTGAAGCCACCTCGCACAAATGTTTGGTGTGCTCAAGGGTAATGTATTTACTGCACATAATTTCGCCAGTTGCCTCCTGGGAATTTCTGCTTGTACACTGAGCGAAGCAAGTTCCTGAAATGCAAAGTAGCGAAGATAGGCAACACATCATACAGGAAAGTTTGCGCTTAATCAGTTCTGGAGAGCAAATGAATAAAGTTTCCTCCCCCATCCTTGATGCAGATTTCGCTAAAGCAGTGATTGGAAGAACCTTTACGTAGAGAGAGACATGCTCCCTCCGTTGCTTAAACTTATTTCTTCGTCCTAAAACACGAGCTCAATAACTTCAAAGCAACATAAGTAAATAATAATAAGACTTACACTCACTAAAGTTATAAAAATTAAAAATGCACACTCGAATAAAGAGAGAAATAACAAAATGTAACTGAAAACTGCGTTTATAAACACAAATATTCTCGTTTAAGTTTCGAAATGAAACTATCTTTCAATACCATCAAAAGTTATAGTAATTGTTCTAAAGTCCTTAGTGTCCTCTGTGGTGTAATGGACTAATGCCTAGAAATGAAAGCATCAGAGTTAAACCTGAGGTCGTCGGTTCGAACCCATTCATATTACAATTCACTTTTTCAAACTTTCATTTTGAATAAAACAAGTGAAAAATGATAGTTTTACAGAAACATTTTAAATTGGATTCCAAAATTTGAATAAAATGACGAGCTCAGACAAGTACGTTACGCTGCCAGTTTTAACACTAAAAACGACGTAAGGGATGTAATTAAGGAAATCAAGGGAACATGTAAGTTAATTTGACCAGCTATTGAATTCAATCCAAATCTGGTGATTACACAAGACAACATTTTAAAACTTTTTTCCGCAAGATGAAGAATTTTCTCTATTCTTTACTAATTTGGTGGTGCAGATTTCGAATTTAGCAATAGAATTTTTGTCGCACATAAGTGTTTTGTGTTGTAACGTCTTTTACTTTTTCGTATATAGAACAAAATTGCCTGTTCATATTGTCTTGATTTTATGAATATTAATACATTTTAGATCATAACCAGTGATTCCGCCACCCCCCAAATCCTCGTGAATACGCCCAACTTCATAAATTTTGCTATCCAAAATCGATAGAAATCATGCAAAACTCCACTTATACCCTCCCAATTGTGACATTACATCTCTCAAACTGAAAATTCTGGCGCAATTCCTGCTCATAACACAGGCTATCAAGCACAGAAATACAGTGATAACAAATCCTACAAGAGCAAATGAAACTCAAGTTGAGGTTATGAAGCAATGTTTAATTTAGAGCTTTGAAGAATTGCAAAAACGTTATCTCGTGTCTACACACAAAATCAAAAGAGCGAAATTCCCCTCGATTTGAAAGGGAAGAGGGAAGATTCTTTTAGAGTGAATTTTTATCGGAGAAAAGTTTCTGCTTCAAAACGAATGTAGCCCATGTAAATGGGAATGTAGACATATTTTTAGTTGAGTTTGAATCTGTTCATTAAAGTTTTCTTCTGAACACGAAAGCGACGTAATAAAATGATGAAAATGGACAGCCTATTCCAAAAAAATTGACCGCATTGATTAGGCTGTTTTGAGCTGAAAATTCTCTAAGTCCAACTTCGGAAACAGTAAACCAAAGATGCCAGGTTCGAACCCTCAAAGGTACGGTGAACCGTCCCAATTGAAAAAAAAAATGTGCAAATCTGTTTCTCTTTTTTTAAGTGCAACAAGACATGTTGAAATGTTATTAAGTGTAGAAAAATGTAACATTCATTGAAATACGTAATGATACAGTATTTCCAAACAATCCATACATGATGTTTTTGTCACCTATGTTTCCATACGGAACAAAATATCGTCAATGAAAGAAAATACAGCAAACATATTTTTCGCTTTTATAATACAATAAACAAGACAAAGGAGAGGCAAAACAACAGCATTAGCAACGTATATGGATGTTATTGTCTTGGACACAAGAATTCTGTCATGTTTCTTCAGAAGCAGTCATCTCCGAAAGGAGTTCGGTAACTATGTCCATGTTATCTCAGTGGTAGAGCGCTGGGGTTTTAATCGAGAGGTCTTCCGTTCGGAACAACTTTTTTGTTTGTAATGATATATTCCTCAAAGCATGTATAAGTAGATAAAAAATTACATTGAAATAAATAAGTTTCATATGTATTCATACAATCATTTCAGGACATAAATAATTATTATGTTTAAATGTAACATCAGAGATGTGGTGGGTGTTGACAGAAAGTCGGTATATTATATGTGAATGTTAAATACAATTAAATTAAATCGTGTAATAACAATAAATAATTGCGTGTAGTGTATTTGCCTGCAACTATTTGTCAAACGGAAGTTACGCCTCCATACTCTCATTTACCATCTTGAAATAGTTAAAGCATGTCAAAAGAAAATTAGGTTATAAGAGAAAAATATCCAAAGTTGGATCATCGCTGCAGATCGCAGGTTCAAAATCTCCAAAGTTCACGATCCCCACGAACGATGAGGATACTAAACTGTACTTTAGTTTCTTTCCACAGGTTTCAGTTCAGTACTCTGAAATGCTTTTTTCATATGGAAGTGGTGAGTGAGGCTTTAATCTCTCCCGGGCTTGGTTCCAAATTCTATGATGAAGAGAAGTTACAATCGTCTTATTAAGTAGAAGGAAAAATGCTTGTACGGACCAGGGCTCGAACCCATTGAACGTGTCGCATTGGTTTAAAAAGCAAAGGTTTTAACCCTGAGCTAAATTTACAACTAGAAAAGTATTCCCAAGATTTGTGTTATTAAGGCACCACCAGAGTGAGTCACGCTAAGTGGACCATTTTATACATGAGTGATTTTAGATAAGGAAGATTAGATTGGTGTATTTTAGTTATAGTAAAATTGGGTCATTCCTGGAGAAATTATCCAATTTTAGAAAAACTGGCACATCACCATTTCAGATTTTTTTTTCATATGTGGGTTCCTACATACCTGAAGATATCAGAATGACTTTCGAAAGAAATGTGATGCTTTTATATCTCTCGGGGTGACCATATTTCCAACATGGCAGGTGATGTTTTTTACTTCCGTAGATATGTACGGAAACCTGCATATCTCAAAAGCTAGAAGAACTAAAGAACTAAATTATAAACCATTGGGTAGCTCTTGAAGTGCACTTGGAAGATGTGGAATCCCGTCTTGGAAACTTAATTTCTCTATTCCAAAAATTAGGCTGAAAATAAATTTACGAATTGTATAAAATTCGATTTTTAAACCAAGATTTTGGGGTGTAGGAGTTGAATGAAATTCTGCAAAATTTTGTCATGTTTAGACCTCCCACAAGTGTTTCTGACTTTCACTTTTTTTTTCTACGGGTGTTCAAACATGGCCCTTTGCGAAAAATGCCGGATTTCGGGCTTAAATATTGCATATGCGTCCTCATGAAACAATTTGAAATGTGGTTTCGAAAAAGCTTCGTATGTGACCAACTAACAGTAGAAATTGCAACTTTTATTTTGTAATGGTTTGGTCAGTACCAGCGGATTTTCCTCTATACGATGCAAATGCGAATGTGGTATCTTCACGAAAGTCACCATGTTTTAGGGAAGAAGTTGAATATAAGACTCCAGTTTCTCTTGTGATGTTTAGAACTATCAACAGGATGATTATGTAGAAAACTCTGTCGCGTTGAATCACAACGCTTCTTTGCTACAGAATTTTGCTGTATTTGGGTCTAATATATATCAAATGGGCCATCATAAAAATCTGAAAGTTGGTCATCTACACGAAGCTTTGTATGTTCTCAAATCACAGTAGAAATGGTAATTTTTATTTTTGAGTGGTTTTGTTAATAAAAAGTTGTCCATGTGAGTTAAAAGTGTGCCTTTCAAGCAGCGTAGTAATATGAAGTTGCATATACACATATAATCCCCTTGCACTAACCAAACCAATTAGAAATAAAAGTTGTAATTTTGGTTGTGACCTGACCACTAACAAGGCTACCTTTAAATTTCAGTTTTTTTAATTAGATATTTAAGTCCGAAATCCTGCATGTTTTGACGAGAGACCATGTGTGAACCCTGTTAGAAAGAAAGGAATGTAATTCAAGCAAATGATTTTTTGAATATAGACACTCATTTGGTAGGTCTAAACATTACAAATGACACAGCCTTAGATTTCATTGTTTCACAGAAGAAGAAAAAAATGTGGTCTCTTTGAAGATACCACATCTGCATTTGCTTAGTTAGACGGGGGAGAAACTAACTTGCACTGACCCAGGAAGCTAAATGCCGACAAAGACGGCAAATCTTCGGGGATTTTGGTCGGGGCGGCGTCGGGGATAGGCAGAGCCCAAGCTAGTAGTCGGGAAGGTCGACGTGCAGTCACAAGTGGCGTTTGGTCGTCGGGCCATTTCCGGGTCGCTGTCGGTCTCTGACTTGCCGGTATAGAGGCGAAACTCCGACCATCCCCCAGCAGTTGATTGTGGGAAAAGGTTGGGCATCCGCCCATTGCCTTAGGTCGGGAAAAGGCCCCTCCCCGTCCATTTCCTGATGGTCGAGAGAGGAGCGAGTCCCCTTTATTATTGATGGTCGGGAAATAAGCGACTCATCAGTCACTTCCTGGTGGTCGGGAAAAGGTTGGGGTCCGCACTTTTCCTACCGTTTAATCTAGAATTTATGTAACTCAAATATCTTCATTCCTTTGCAATAAAATTCTGCCGGTAGATTAGGATATAGAAAGATGAAATGGGGAAACGTTGTTTACATTTGCTAAAAGCAAAAGTGCCTTATGTGGGGCCAGGAATTTATTCTTAGTACTAGTTGTTGCCTGCAGCGTTACTCTACTTGGAAGCCGTCTACGAATATCTGGTTGTATGGTCTAGTGGATAAAGCGCTGGAGAGTTCTGAGATATCGGGTTCGATCCCACCACAGGCCACCGATCTTTTTTTAAAAAAATAAAATAATTTCCATTTCTAAATTCGCAATATGCACTTTTTTGCTACCTTATCGAACATCAGTGAAATAAATTAGTTAAAGCCAGAATATACATAAATTTCAAATATCGAGCTTAGTGTGTTGCCTTTTCAGGATATTATAGTATAAATTCAAATTCCCTTATTCTCAAAAGATTAGGGTACTACCGTATTATTTTTAATATGGAATTTTTAGAATATTGACCGAGCCGCCGTACCTCAGTGGTAGAGCGTTGGCGTAGCATTCGGGAGGCCGTGGGCTCAATTCCAGCAGTAGACCATCCTGATTGAGGTTATTCCACGTTTTCCTCAGTGACACCAGGCAAATGTTGGGATGGCACCTACAGCATAAACCCTGGCGAACACCTTCCCAAATTCTTTCCCATCCTCTATCCCGGCTTAATCGTTATAAATAAAATTCAAATTTAGAACATAGAGGGAAAATGTTGAATTAGTGTTTCCTTTGTACAAACAAGGCATCATAAATTATTAACTGATTCTGATAAAGATTGTGTTTGTTTAAACGTATAATCAACAACCATTACGTAAAATATTTTTATTGCTATCAAACTTCA
>JAGDQP010015460.1:26566-42692 GCA_022664845.1 Lepisma saccharinum
TTTTAACAAAGTGAATTGTTATATGCTTTTACACGTATAAAATAGACAATGCAGATTTAAATCTGAAAAAACATACAGACACAATATTGTTCTCTTCGAAGACAACTGCGTAGATCGAAATGAATATCATTCCTTACCAAACAGTAAGAATGTTTTACTATTACTAAAATAAAAATGTAACTTAATCTTCCGTATCTAAAATCACTAATGTATAAAATAGTCCACTTAGCGTGACTCAATCTGCTAGTGATAAGACAATCTTGCCAACATTTCTCTAGCTGTAAAAGTAGATCATGATTAACACCTTAGCTTTCTTAAACCAATTCTACACAAACGTGGGTTCGAGCCCTGGTCAGATCAAGTATTTTTCATATTAGTTAATAAGACTTCTCTTCATCAGATGACAAAAGTATAAAATTTGCCAGCAAGAGAGAGAAAAGCATTTCAGACCCATGGCAACAGCTTCTGTCTTCTTTACTGCAGAATAGTTTAGTATCTTAGTGACTCATCGTTCGTGGGGATCATGAGCTTTAGGGATAGTGAATTTACTATATGGTACCTTGGTCCGACTTTGGATATAACAACATTTACTTAATTTATATTTAACGTTCACATATAACATACTGACGTTCTGTCAACACCTACCACTTCTCTGATATTATATTTTAAACATAAGTACTTATATCCTGAAATGCTTGTATGGATACATATAGAACTGTTATTATTATTTTATGTAATTATTCGTGCTTTGAGGAATATATCATTATAAAAATTAATTTTATAAAACGGGATTCGAACCCACGACCTCACGATTAGAAGTCAAAGTTCTAAAGTAACCATTGCTTCATAACCTCAAATTGAATTTCATTTGCTCTTGTAGGATTTTTGATCACTGTATTTCTGTGCTTGATAGCCTGTGTTATGATTAGGGATTCCGCAAGGATTTTCAGTTTGGTGGGTTTAAAGTTAACATTGGGAAGGTGTAAGTAGTTTTTGCATGCTTCTATCGATTTTCGATCAGCTGTCGATTTTCGAGTTGTGTGACACAGGGGGTGGTGTGGCGAAATCACTGGTTATGATCTATAGTGTGTAAATATTAATAAAATCAAGACAATATGAATAGGCAATTTTGTTCTACATACGAAAAAGTAAAGAAGTTATGTCACAAAACACTCACCTGCGACAAAAATTCTATTGCCAAATTCGAAATCAGCACCCCCAAATTAGTAAAGACTAGAGAAATTTCTTTATCTTACGGGAAAGTGTTTTAAACGTTGTCTTGTGTAATTACCGTCTTGAACTCGACAGCTCGGCGTATTAACTTACATGTTCACTTGACTTCCTTAATTACATCCCTTACGTAGCTTTTAGTGTTAAAATTGGCAGCGTAACGTATTTATTTGAACTCGTCCTGTTATTCAAGTCTTGGAATGCAATTTAAAATATATCTATGAAATTGAAATTTTTTATCTGTTTTATTCAAAATGAAAGTTTGAAGAAGTGAATGGTCATGTGAAAAGACTAGAACCGAGGACGTCACATTCTATTTTGAAGCTCTCATTTCCACGCATTATTCCATTACGCCACATAGGACATTTTATATATTGGCACAATTACTGTATATTATGCCAGTATTGAATGATTGTTCCAGTTCGAAACTTAAACGAGAATGTTTGTCTTTATAAACGCAATTTAAAGTTATATTGTGTTATTTCTCTCTTTATTAGAGTGTGCATTTTTAATTTGTTTAACTTTAGTGGGTGCAGTGCTTATTATTATTATTTACTGAAGTTCTTTTCTATTTTTGGTGTTCATGCTTTTCGCCGATGAAGTAAGTTTCAAAGATTCAAATTTATGATTGTTTACAATAATCTCGTGATGTAAAGCATTATGCCCATATCCAGGATTGGAGAAGGATCTAAAACGTGTACATGGTTTCAAACTAGGAGCGTGTCTCTCTTTTCATAGGTCCCTCCACTCACTGCATTTGTATATTCCCGAAGGAACGTAAGGGGGAACAGATATTTCTTACTTGTCCAGAACTGATTGAACGCAACATTTCGTGTATGGTGTGTTGCCTAACGTCACTACTTTGCATTTCAGGAACTTTCTTCGCTCATTGTACATAACTAGACCCAAACACTTTTAATCAGAATCCAATTTGAATCGTTTGTCTAAGAACGTAATTTCTCTTTCTACACATCTCACCTTGCCAGGTAATTTCTATATATCTGAGTTCAAGACAGATATTTCACTCATTGTGGTCAAGAGAGGAATGCTGTGCTGCGATAGCGATTACCAGGCTAAGATTGCGATTTACTTTTGTTCTTTAACTCTCCCTGTTCAATGGGACGAGTGGGTACGCTATTTTTAATTTCCGATCAAAAGTTATTCTTACCGGAACACCGTCCGGCTCTATATTTCTTACCCCAACGGCGTTGGTGTTGTGAAAATTGCATAGTCATCAGAATGACAACATTTCTCTAGTTAACTGCCATGTTATATCCCGTATTGACATACTAGAAACCTGGCAAACCTACATATCACTTTTTGCATATGACGAATCAATTACCACTGTCAGGAACTTTTCGGTGTCGTATTATTGTACCGGATACAGTAGAATACTGCAGATTTTCATTGGCCACAATTAAATTGATGCGTTCACTTATAGATGATGTACAGAAGTTATGGAACAAACGGAAAATATGTTTTTTTTTCGAAAATCATTCCAGATAAACGAGGTTCTACTGTATATGATTGAATCTCTTATTTCTCTTCAGATTATGAATACCACTAGCAAAAGTTCCAAACATATAATTTCTCCTGTAAATTTTAGAAATATGCTTGATCACATTTAAAGTTAACTCTCATTCTGTATTATCAAAGTGTACAAGTTATCGCCTTGTACTCTGGTTACGGAAAAGACTGGATTTTTTAGCAATGTATTCTATTGCATTTAAGCATGTATGACTCGCCTCATGTGTATTTTATTTTATGGTCGCCAGCTATTGACCCATATATACGGTCTCTACCATGCAGCATTGCCTTGCATATAATTTACGCAGATGTCATTTCCTGTTTGTTCGTCACGTATATCCTTTCGTATTTTTTAAACATCTTGCACAATGTGCGTTTATGCTCCGTTGTGACTTGTATTTTTGGTAATCACGGGTAACAATGATTTTCTGTAATTGCAAAGTTGGAAGAAGTGTTTGGAGCCGTGTTATATTCTCAGTTTACCATGTGTATTTATAGCATTGAAATAACACACATACAAAACATGCCTAGATCCTGATTCAGAAGGTTAATTTATAATTTCTCACAGCTATATCTTACGAGCTATTCGTATTACATGTGCTTGTTAAACACATACTGGTAACATCTCTTGGTTCTTAAAACACCACCGCACATTCTTTTGTTGTTGTTATTGTCTTGCCTTGACAACACCGCAGACGGTTAATTCTTTAGTTATGCGCTATATGTTGTCGACGTACCCTTATCATAATGACGATTTTCATTTCTCTTGATCCTTTATGACGTATTAGGTGGTGACATCAGAGATACTTACGCTCTTCCTGGACTTTTACTGAGACGATCTTGTCATATTTGGCATTTTTGGACGATTTTCCCTTTGGATTGGATACTTTTCCTTTTGGACGATTTTCCTTTGGATGCTGTTCCCTTTGGATGCTTTTCCATTTGGATGCTTTTCCTTTTGGACGATTTTCCTTTGGATGCTGTTCCCTTTGGACGCTTTTCCCTTTGGATAATTTTCCTTTGGATGATTTTCCTTTGGACGGTTTTCCATTTGGATAATTTTCCCTTTCGACGCTTTTCCCGTTCCGTTCACATGAATAATTAGAAATTAATGTTTATCAGATTTGGACGATTTTTCCGTTGAAGTACGTTTGCAAATAATTTGGACGGTCTTCCTTTGGATGGTTTTCCTTTTGGATGCTTTTCCTTTGGACGGTTTTCCCGTTGGATGCTTTTCCTTTGGACGGTTTTCATTTGGATGCTTTTCCCTTTGGATGATTTTCCTTTGGACGGTTTTCCCTTTGGATGATTTTTCCTTCGGACTATTTTTCCTTGGTCGGTTTTCCCTTTGGATGATTTTTCCTTTGAACGATTTTCACTTTGGACGATTTGGATCAAAAGTAACAGTTGGAGACACTGATTGTGTTTGTGTCTGGCGACGATGGTGGGTTTGGACTCTCGTAGAATACTCTTCATTATATCCATCAAACACAATACTTGCACTGCTATAACGTCGCTTCACATATGCAATGTACAAATTACATATTTCTTCAAACATTTCATTACGATTCCATGGAATTCGATGTATGAGAGCTTCACCGTCAATCACATACTGAACCTTTCCACTTAGTATTTAGGTGTGCACATTCGTTTGTTGTAAATAATTTACTGGGCCCGGCAAAAAGACCTCCCGTATTTGGAGAGGGCGATGTGTGATTTGTGCTGGGGATACGGCGGTGAAGGGGGTATCGATCGATAGCGGTATATGTGCCATTTTCAGTAGTTACAATGGCGTGGCGCGGTGAGCATCGTTCGTTTGTTGTGGAGGAGTGTATTCGTAATGGTGGTTCTGTGATTACTACTCAGCGAGCATTTCTCATTCGGTTCGAAATTGGCTGACATGATTCTGTTCGTGATAGAAAAACTATCCAAGTTTAGGTATCAAACTTTAGAGCAACAGGTTCTGCACTGAAAAAATTCGTTCGACCTTGGACCGTAACAACGCCGGAAAATGTAGCGCGTGTGAAAGCGTCCATCCAGCGTTCTCCAAAGCGTTCAGCACTTAAACATGCAGCTGCCCTGTGATTGCCTGATAGGAGTGTAAGAAGAATCCTGCACAAATATCTTCACATGCATCCATACAAAATGATGGTTACCCAAGAATTAAGTGAGAGAGATTTTGAATCTCGCAGAGCTGTGTGTGTGGTCACCCGATTTATCACCTTGTGATTTTTTCTTTGGGGACACTTAAAGGTGCAAGTGTACAAACATCACTTCACAACCCTGCAAGCACTTAAAGACGCAAACATCCAGGCAGTGGCTGCCATTCCACCGGAAATGGCACGAAGAACTATGGACAACTACCGGGAAAGGCTTCGTAAATGTGTCAACAATGGAGGACGCCATTCACAGTACATAGTGTTTAAAAAAAGTAATGTAAAATGGCATAGTATTTGTTGTTCACAAATCTGTATCTTTCTTTATTCGTTTGTAACTGCCTTTTGAAATACGGTTTTTTTGCCGGACCCTGTATATACTTAGATAGCTGAGATTTCACTGCTGCTCTTATGTATCAGTCCGCATCAAATAGTGATGGCGGACGTGAACACGATGGCGGACGTGAACATATGTTAACAAGTCGTCCATGTTCATATCACTTGTATTTGCACACAACAATAACCTCTGGAACAACGGTTCAGGATCAATTTGAATCGTCTCCTTGTGAACACGAACTGTATGCTTACTACCCATTGCACAAACCTACCTACTTCTTTTAAATGAATTATCGGTGACAATTTTACCACACATTTCAGACAGAATATTCTTCCCAACTTCCCTTGCTTTCCCAGGATTCACGCTGTTATCAGCACTCATACCACTCACAACATTTCTAAGATTTTCAAAGGGATGAAAGACACAAAGACTAGAAATGAACTTAACGATGCTTTTAATATCTTTATCATCTCTAATTTTTCTTGTTTCAGACATTCTTGCATGTTGTTCACTTGCAACTTTCGTGACCCCAGCGAATTCCTGTACGCTCGCATTCAAGTATGAGCAGATCGGACGGGACATAACCCATAAGAGCCGTTGGTGTTCGGTCATTCCACTCCCTCGTGTCAGACCACCACTTCCTTTAATGCTTCTCATGAGTACTTGTTCAATTACAAGATCTGTTAATAGTCCTCCCCAAAATCGGTCACAGCGTCTAAGAATATGATAACCCATATAGAATTTTTCCTGTATGTGTGGCGATTTCTCTTTAAGATTCATGTTCTGTAAGTAGATATAAGCCGAGGAAGCATAGTGATTGTGACCACAGCAGCAAAGTAAGGAAGCATGTCATGCATGGCAGCAAGATATAAGGAACAGTTCCCGGTTCTATCGCCTTTGATGAAGTTTAAAAGAATGTCGATCACGTCTATGTACTGCTACCAAACGGCCACAGTTCGGTGTTGTTTTAGGTTGTCTACAAAATCATTGAGTCTCTTCCTAGTCAGGAGGAACAAAGGAGAGGATAGAGCATTAGGATACACATGTTGAAGTGTCACATCACTGGAAAGTGAGTCCTGCATAACTGCTCTAGCGTCACAAAGATCAGTGTCTTCTACCCCATGCTCATTGTTGGGAAGCACGTGCTGCAATAGTATTTGACGAAGGGCAGCATATATAATAAGGCGGCATCGAATTGCTCTTGCGATTGCCTTCCCACTTAAAATATGCTTAATAGTATGTTCAGCATAAATCAGCTCTATAATTTCTTTGAGACCAGAACCATTACATGACCAATACAGCCAAGGAAGCTCATTTGGGTGTGCAACCCGCCAAGTCTGATGATAATTTCCTTTAAATGACTGCCTTCGACCTCATTTGCAACTAGCGTCACGGTTTTCTCATAAAGTGGCTGATCGAAGGTTACTACTGGAGTGCAGTCCTATTTTTCGGCATGGTCTGCAATAAAGTGCAGAGTAGTGTATACACAGTTGTTGTCTGATGGGTTCATAGCAATGATTGGAAGGTAAGAAATGGCTGCCATACCAGGATGAGTACCTTGATGAAGAAGTTGACATAGCCCATGCCACAGACGTGTTGGTTTTAATAGTTTAAGTGACATTTTCCAAAGAATATCCATACTTGCTGTTGGGCAGCAGACCTTGTGGGAGTGATTCGTAATTTATTGATCGTAGTCCGCTGAGCTGTGAAGGGCAACATTTTATATCAAGTTGCCCAAACTAGCGGAGATCATTTAATGTCATGTTTCGTCTCTTAATTTCCACCGATGGCATACTTCCAGGTGTTATTGCAGCAATAATTTCCATATTGTGGAAAGTTTCGTGGCCATCTAAAGTGCAAATATCGTGGTCAATACTGTCAGCAATGTATTGAACAAATCGTCCTGGAATATAGCTTGGCAGGTCAGTACCTGATACAGCTGCAGCACTTTGTTTGAAGCGGAGAACCTCGAAGTACAAACACGAAATCCCTAAATTATGTAAAGTCTTGACTAGGAACTTTGAACTAATATTGTGATGAAGGAATACTCCTAGTCCCAGGTGCAATGGCGTGGTTAGTACTTGTGGTCTAACGGCCTGAATTATGGCTTGACCAATGGTTGCCACTTTTCTGCTTTTACTCTTGCTTCTAATCAGACTATTGAGAAGTGGCCTTAGACTCTCGGGTAAATACTCAATATTCTTAGACACGTTTCCGATATCTGCCGGTGGGGTATAAATGCTGTTATCCACTTCAACACTTTGTATGTCACTTCTTATGATGGCTGCAGCAGCAAGAATAATGTTAGCTTTATATTTATCAATGTCTGCATGTTTCATATCATCATATTCTTTTAACGCTGCTGCTGCTGTTCTTCAAAATGTCACAATATCTTTTTTTTTACCGATGCTACATATCATGAGATCATCACCAAAATGATAAGGAAGCTTGCGCACATGTGTTTGGTGCTGTATGGGTGAACCTGGCTATCAGATAGTACCAGGTGTATGCATAAGTAGTTTCCGGTTTACCTAAGAGATGGCGCCAGCGAAAAATACGCAGCGTATTCATTTGACACATACGTCATTTTGTTCGTTTGACATTAAACTACAAACAGACACAAGTTGAGTCCGCCAAACACTAGGGTCTTTGTTTTATCGTTCAGTGATCATGTCGAAGTTTGTGCCTGAAAAAAAAACATTTGCGGCACGCATTGCTTTTCTTATTTAATGAAAAGAAAAAGGTGTCGAAAGTCATCGTGTGCTGGTAGAAACATATGGTGAACACGCTCCATCGATTAGAACATGTGAGACATGGTTTCGACAATTTAAAAGTGGTGATTTCAATGTGAAAGACAGTGCGCGCTCTGGTAGACCACAAAAGTGCGAAAACGAGCAATTGCAGGTGTTATTGGAGGATGACCCAGCTCAAACTCAACAGCAATTGGCAAAAGCATTAAATGTGTCACAAGAAACAATCAGCAGACGTTTACGAGCAATGGATAAAACCAATAAACTGGGTAAATGGGTCCCACACGATTTGAATGAACATCAAATGGAAAATCGCAAAGTCACTTGTGAAATGCTGCTTCAACGCCACGAAAGAAAATCCTTTTTGTATCGAATTGTGACGGGTGACGAAAAATGGATTTATTTTGAAGACCCGAAGCGGAAAAAATCGTCGCTTTTACCTGGCGAAGCCGGTCCTTCAACACCAAGGCCAAATCGCTTCGACAAGAAGACCATGCTTTGTGTCTGATCGGACCAGAGCGGTATTGTGTATTATGAACTCTTGAAGACCGGCGAAACCGTTAATGCATAACGCTATCGCCAACAAATGATTAATTTAAATCACGCATTGATCGAAAGACGACCGGAATGGGCCCGCAGACATGGCACGACAAGTGATTGTGTTACACGACAATGCGCCGTCTCACACAGCAAAACCAGTGAAAGACACCTTGAAATCGCTTGGATGGGACATCCTTCCGCACCCGCCGTACTCCCCAAACCTGGCGCCATCTGACTATCACATCTTCACATCAATGGGGCACGCGCTCGCAGAGCAGCACTTCAGCAATTTCAAAGACGTTGGAAAATGGCTCGACGAATGGTTTGCCGCAAAAGACAAGCAGGTTTTCTGGCATGGTATGCATCAATTACCTGAAAGATGGGCGAAATGTGTAGAAGCCGATGGCCAATATTTTGAATAAAACAAAATTAATTTCCCTTAAAAATTACGTGTTTTCTTTAAAAAAAAAAAACGGCAAAACTTATGCATACACCTGGTAAGTGCTCTTCCATTTTCTTCACCAAATTCGCTACTATCAACTGTTCCTCGTCGTTTCCTTCTAGATATTTAGCAGTGGAAATAAATGCATTACGTTGAATTTTGTCTTTAGGTCGTTCGCATTTGTTAGTGGCTCCCTCTTGAAACTGTGCAGGAATTTCTTTTCCAGCACAAACATTCACACTACACTTTTGATGGTACAATACATCTACAGCATGAAGATCTGAAACTGATTGTACGCGCTTCGGCACAGATTCAGCCCACTCATCATTCCTTTCATTACATATTTGCTGAATCCTCTCATCAAACTTAGTCGTTCTCACAGGAAACGCTTTGCAGCTTTTTCTGTAATATCGACTTATTTCAATACCACAGAGCACACAATCATGTTGCTAGTTAAATGTCGGTTCATGAGAACGTAAACTATGTGATCAGACCTCTGCTTCGCTTGTTCTGAGCTGAAAAGATTATTTCAGATTTACAAACTTTGTTCGACATTGTTTATAAACACGCTGGCCTACATGAACTTGCAACGGCGAAATCTTCCTCACCTTACATGTCTTCTTGATTCCTAGTACGCCTTTTTCCGTTAGTGTCGATGCTTTGTCATCTTCTATTTCAGTTAGATAGAGAAAACATTTATTATAAACATCTGCCAAGGCGCAGGCTACGAGATTAAAGCATACGCTGCGCAAGGGGAAGGTAACTTACGCTTAGGTCTTTCTTCACGTTCACAGGTCTTTCTTATTGACTGCTTAAAATGAAACTCAACACAGCATTGAACAAACAATGCAGAAGCACAAAATCTAAAAGCACCCAATACTAACAACTATTAACGTCAATGAAGAAGCACAAAACTTATATAAGAAGCATGCATGATATTTCCAACTAACATAATAACCTGCAATCGCACGGAACTTCCATTTCCTAATATCACACATAAATGTACTACATATGTTAAAGTACTTTTCAGAGGAGACTGAGTGTACGATTACATTATAAACAAAGTATAGTTTTCTACATCACAATTTAATGCAAGTTTCATTGCGAATTTTGTTGTTTCAAATTCAGAGAACTAATGACAAAGCAGGAGGAAGAGGTGTCATATTTGCAGCAATGCATACAGATAAGGGCCTAGCGCCATCTAGTGAGGTATTTGTAAAAAGTTTGAAATGTCGTTGAACATGTCATTCGTCACATTTTATGATGTATCGTGTTGAATTTCAGGCCTTATACGACGGAATTCAATGGTAGACTTTATGCCATCGTTTTCAACACACTTCAATCGTATAAAAACCATTCATAACATTTCTGTTGCAATTTTGTCCCGCAAATATCGTAAAATGCCTGTACTAATACTTCACAGCTATTCTGGAGCATCATATTCTTAGCAAATTTGATATATCCTTAGCATATTTCCAAATTCGGTTATCAGACCAAACCAAACCATATACGTTTCGGGAGACACTCATTTCAATTTGTCCAATTACACTACGGCATGTCCAGCGCCATAGCGGTTTTCATCTCTATGATGAACCGAATGTTTGGTCTCGAAACTACCAAATGGCAAAAAATATATGTGAACGATATGTGTTGCTTCACAGAAACTTTTGAAGAACATCTAGAAAATTAGAAATGGTGTTCAAGACTCTTGGTTTAAATGTAAATGGTATATCATTTAGAAAAGGTACATTCTTTTCAACACGTTTATCAATTATGTACTCATCTTCAGTTTATTTGGCTAAGAACATATCGTCTTGATCTTAGTTCTTTAAATCATAGTTTGTAATTTCAATATTTAATCAGGTTTGTCCTTTGCAGTTTCCACATAATACAGAACATTTTAAACCAAATTTACGCATCTACACAGCTGTGTAAACTCTTTATTTTCTTATATAAAATGAGCTTGAGGACAGCGTCGAATTCTGGTTCCTGTAAACTAAGAACACAGGAAAAGGATATTTCCACTTCCAGGCCCACACAGTGTTTCCTATCACTGTTGAATGCGGTGGTAAACTCGTAGAAAATGTTCTCACAAGGCTGCTTTGGTCGGAGGAAATGTAACGAAATTACATTTACTCTTTGTTAGAGATCTTGCAACGCAGTGGAACCGATGTCGAGTAACTGATATGTCTTGGTCTCTTGTCCCGTAAAGAGCTAGTGCAAACTTTCTTCCAGCAGTTTCAATTTGGTCCACAGCAGATTTTGGGTCCTTGAATATTTTGACAGCCTCTTGTAAACTCGTGCTCTTCTTAGAACTTGTAAAAACTTCATTTTTCCTTGCAGAAGGAATGCACTGGTGGTGTCAGTAGAACTTAAAGCGTGAAGAAGCAGAATGTTTTCAGCTGCCACTTTGTTCTCCGCGAAGTGTTTGAAGGAATATAGCTGCTTAGAAGCTTTCACTCTCCTAGGTTTAAAAGAAAGTAAACGTTAGTTTTAAAATATGCTAACGCAGACATATGGACTAACAAGTCGACATACTCACTGTTATAATGTTATAACAATGAGAAACTTTCATAATATGAATATTCTGTTTTGTGGGGATTAACACATATTTTGGGTGGGAATGTCCTGAGTCTATAAAAATGTAGAAGTTTATGAACTGATTTAGTGATTTATGATGTTATTAACAAAATGGAATCAATGAAACTATTATAGGCTACGTACGTAATGTGTTCGTGTGAAATGTGTATGCATATGGTTCATATTTGAATAGAAATATGTGGACATTCCCAGAAAAGCAATCTGTAATATGTTGTTTTCTGAAAGCTACTGTGCAGCATTTAACCCAAAGATGCATTTAGTTTTTACCAATGGTCTTTCTTGGATTCTAAAGATTGATAGTACTCACCACCACCAACAGATTCATACACTGAAAATATCTCTATAGCTGCATTGACAATAAATTTATCCGCATCCTCTTCCGTCTGTTTGACAATGCGATCACTATCAGTTAATTTTTGGGTTAACATTCTAATAAGTCTCACTTTGTTTTTGTTTTTTCGTTTGAAAGAGTTTTTTCTTGGGCTAGTCACAGAAAAGTTAAAAATGTAAGACAACATACACACTTTATGGTAGCGTAGAACGCGCAAGCACTTGAAACATTTATGTGTTTATTTTCAAGATTTTATGGGCTGCAACAACTTTATAACTACCTGCTAAACAACAGAAAATACAGTACAGTGATATAATAACGTCTGTTTATAGTTTCTCTGGCAAAAGGATTAAAAATCATAATTATCATGAACATAATTAATGTAAACATTTATTTATTTCTGATTTTGCGAAAAATTAGGAATAAAATAACTGCAAAACTGCAGAGCGATAACTTCAAAACTACAGGTTTTACGAAAACATGAAAAGGACCTTTCTTGTAGAGAAAACAATGATCATTTTATGTCAGAACACATGTTTTAATATAACCTACCTTTACTGACATAATTAGCAAAAACTGTTTTCTGACGCAATTTTTCAAAGATGGTGGCGGGAGCCCACCTCGTGCAACGTAGAAAAACTAGTACTTTTATAATATAGGCCATACAAAGATCACTAAGTTTCAAAACTGTTGTAATTATTTCCGTCAAATCCCATTTTAGGTATAATTGGACTGTCTATCAAGCCTATTAGCAGATTCAATTAATTCATGACTGATACTGTCCATTAGTAACGATTAACCATTTAATATAACGTGATATTTGAATTACATGTTGGAAAGTAGTGATGTTAACATTTGAGTCATCTCTCCGTCAAGTTAAGAAATACAGTAGTAATAAAGTTTAGTTGAGAGAACAAAACAATTCATAAACTTTAAAAGCTACAAGTTTATCATCTTTTCACGAAGAAATAAAAGTTTTAATGTGCTTAAATTCTTATTTTTATAAGTTTGTACTATATATTACAATAACCCTCGAGTAATAAGATTTATCATAGTTTGTGTTTTAATATAAACTATATTCTCCCATATTCAATTGTGCGTAGTTGATCAACTAGCTTTTATTTGAAGAGTTCCTGTAGTTTAATTTGAGGGTTCCAACAGAATTAATCTAAAGTCGATTAAGATGTTATTATCTTTTGTTTCTTTCTACTCTAAGTTTACTGTGCAGTTATTTCAGTTGTACTTACTTGTAATACGGCACCAAGACGTTCAACAACAAAAGTTAATGCAAAAGCAATCACGCCGTAACCAGCAGATAATAGCTTTGCAAACCATAGTGCTCGCTCGTCTTTAAGCTTCCTCTCTTGAGGTACGAAGTCTTTTAAGGTGATTGCGGCTAGTGAGTTAAGTCCAGTGGAAACAGTGCTAGAAAGATACAGTATCAAAGCAACCTTAGTGAATACTGATGTGTGCTATTGAACTATGATCAACATGTTATATTTTCGGAAAAGATTAGAATAAAATTTAACATTTTTATTTATTTTTAATTTAATTTAATTTTATTGTATATCCAAGAGCAATACACGCATGAGATACAGTCATATTAATATATAGATAAATAACATATTAATAACATATTAATATATAGATAAACAAAGTATTATTACAACATAGACCAATAGAAAAGTATTAAAATTAAAATGTAACATGAAATTTAGCACAAAGTAGATCTAAGGTTAAGTAACGAGGTAAACCTAGAGTCACAAAATGTCAGAATAAATCTACAACGAGTAATGTTATCTAGTTTTGAATATAATTTTTCGATGTCTTGTTCTGTTTTCGTGAATGAAAAATTTGTATAATTTTAGCATTGTAATGCATGTCAAACAAGTAAAATTTTTAAATGTTGTAAAAGTATTAAAAGAAATAACAACAAATAGGGCAAAGTGATAACAAGAATATTACATGAATGGGTTAAAATATGAAATTGCTGAGATCTGAAGTAGTCAAGAATCTATGAATTTCATTCAAATCGTAACCTTCACATTCAATCAGGATACATTTCAATATATTTTTAAATTTATAAAAACTAAGTTCCTTCAGTTCAATAGCTAAAATGTTATAATATTTTAACCCTTGAATATTATAAGAATTTTGTATTTTTGAAAGTCTAGTCATCGGAAGAAACAATTGAGATTTGTTTTTCGTATGATAAGAATTATACATATCACCAGTTGTATAATTAGTAATATGTCTTTTTATATGTAAAAGTGCGTAAAAAATAAATGCGCCGGGGATTGTTAAAATTTTCAATTTTTTAAGTATGCCACGACATGAGGTTTCAGGAGATAATTCAGAGATAATTCTTATTGCTTTTTTTTTGCCAAATGAATACCTCTTTCCATCTTGGGGAAGAGCCCCAGAGAAGAATACCATAGGTAGCATTAGAATGAAAGAAGGCATGATATATTACTTTTAAGTAACATGACGATATATTACCTCTCATTCTATGCAAAATAAATACACTTTTGGCCACTTTTTTAAAAACAGTCTATATGGTCATTCCATGATAAGTAATAGTCCAGTATTATCTCCAACAACTTAACTGATTTGGATTTGTTGGAACATGTAATTTTATTTTTTTAAAGAAAAAATAATATTTTCAGTCTTATTCGAGTTAATATATAATTCATTATGTTTTAACCATTTAGTTGCGGCTACTAGATCTTTCTCAACATCTACCATTAAAACATCTAGGCATTTGTTTACATTTAGTAATGTAGTATCATCGGCATAAAGTACAGATTTATTGGTAACCAAAGAGAAGTCATTCATATACAACACAAAGAGTAGCGGTTCAAGGATGGAACCCTGTGGAACTCCTCTGTCTATGCCAATAAAAGTTGAAGTCACGTTATTAATCTTAACCGCCTGTTGGCGATTCTGTAAATAAATTGAGATTAAACCGAATTCTCTACCTACAATACCATAATACTTTTCTAATAAAATATTATGAGAAATGGAATCGAATGCCTTACTAAGGTCCAACAACAGTGCCGATGTGATTTTCTTTAGTTCAAAATTACTATAAACTTCGCTGACAATCTTTTCAACCGTATCAATGGTACCCAAACCTTGTCTTAATCCATATTGTGAATCATTAAG
The DNA here is from genome assembly GCA_022664845.1 of Lepisma saccharinum. Classification (NCBI taxonomy): domain Eukaryota; kingdom Metazoa; phylum Arthropoda; class Insecta; order Zygentoma; family Lepismatidae; genus Lepisma; species Lepisma saccharinum. The sequence continues at coordinate 41,646 of JAGDQP010015460.1, forward strand.
AATATTATTTTTATTTATATAATATTTTAATTGGTCAGTTATTATATGTTGCAGAACCTTAGAAAGAATAGGTACCAAAGCTATTGGACGATAATTACTCGGATCTAACTTATTACCTTTTTTAAAATTGGCATAATAATAGTCCTTTTCAATATTTCAGGGAAAATACCCAATTGTATTGAATCATTAATTAGCGAGCACAATGGAATATACAGATGCTTATCAGAATAATGGAAACACCTGAACGAAAGTGCAACTTACCAGATTAATATGGTGTCGGGCCACCTTTCGCCTTCAGAACAGCCTTGATGCGACGTGGCATGGAGGCATAGAGGTCGTGAATGGTAGCAAGTGGAATATGACACCATTCCTCGTGCAGGGATCGGCCAGTTCTGTGAGAGAGGATGGAGGTGGAAATCGTCGCCGAAGTCGTGTTTCCAAGATGGACCACAGATGTTCAATTATGTTGAGATCTGGGGATTGGGCGGGCCAGGGGAGGTGTTGAACTTCATCCCGATGTTCCTCAAACCACGCTGCAACAACTCCAGCTGTGTGAATGGGTGCATTATCATCCTGGAATATGGCGTCATTGTCCGGGAACAACATCCGGACCACAAGATGCAAGTGGTCTCCTACAATTGAGACATAATCGTTGGCAGTGATGCGTCCGCGAAGTGTGACCACAGGACCCAATGAAAACCATGATATTGCGGCCCACAGCATCACCGTGCCGCCGCCATGTTTCACAGTTGGGCGGAGACACTGCAGATCATACGCTTCTTTGGGCGTTCTCCACACATAAACACGGCCCGTGGTTTGGAATAGGGTGAATGGTGACTCATCCGACCATACCACACGTTTCCAATCGTCAACGGTCCAAGTTGCATGGTCGCGGCACCATTTGCGGCGTGCTAAAGCGTTCTGGTCCCTGATGAGAGGTTTGGCCCGTGCAACACGACCCCGTAAGTTCATGTCATGTAATTCGCGGCGGACTGTGATTGTCGAAACAGGTTGGGGGAGGTGCTGATTGAGTTCCTCCGTCACTTG
>JAGDQP010015461.1:0-19285 GCA_022664845.1 Lepisma saccharinum
CAACTGTACTTCCTAAGCCCTGTCTACGAAAGGTAGATATAAATACTAAATTTAACATCATTTTGATTTTCGTCTGATTTCGCCTATTCCGATGCAATATAATATATCTTATTAAGAAGAATTAAACCGATACTAGTGCTATCAGGACTCTTCAACGACATCATTTCGGAATTTTCACCGTATTAAATTTTAATATTTTGTTTTGAGATTATTTATTAAAATGTTCAATATGTTCTAAATTTTAGTATGGGGCCGCTATTGACCGAATTCTTGCATTATAAATATCGGTTCGTTGGATTTTAATAATCATATGCCCATTTCTCGTCTCCAGTTTTTCCATATCTATTCGAAATTCCCGGTTAGCCATGTTCGACAGCTACCGCATATTTTCCTTACTTTATCAAATTAGCAACATGTCTGCTCGACTATTTTTGCGTACCGTTTTGATACTAATAGTAAATTTTAATTTATTCAACATGGTTCGATAATTTTGGTTTCAACTCCAGTCACTATTCTCCAATAAAAAAAATCATATTTTATAACAATATTTTGTATTTTCAAAATTTATTTAGAACGTCTTTTGTATAACGTAGTAATCATTTGTAATGACGTCACAAAATTATTAAGGTTAAAGTGATTCTTTAATTACCATGCATTTTGGACTAGAACTTCTTTCGTGTAAGTAATACTGTACTAAAATTTTTCTAAATTGTACAACAATATTTCGGGAATAATTTGTGAAAACATCAACGAAATTTGTTAATTATTACAAAAATTATGGACATTAATGTGTGACTACATAACTTTCAGTTCTGCTTAATTCACATATACCAGCGATTCAAATTTGTTTGTTTTACAATTCAACAGTAATTCTGTTCAGATTCTGATAAAATTATCATAGCCGAAAGCGTGAAATATGTAAATTCAAAGCAATAAATTGAATTATGAAATTTTTATATTTCTTCGAAAACAATCTTGAGTTTATGTTCAGTGAACGTAGTGTAGAAACCTCTCAGTTAACCAGGTACGATCTAAGGCATTAGTTCATAATCCTCGTACAGTGTTTGGTAATATTTATAATGTGCAGTGAGTTATTTAATGTTTAACTTGATATCTGTTGGAAATTAGCTATGAATCGTTACGTGAAGTTGACAGCAATTGATACTATATTATTTCTGTGTTTCGGTAAACTTATCGTTTTAAGTGATGTGATTTTAATTAGATTAGATCGGTTCATAAATCCGTAGACCAGTGGTAGGATTCTTTCGCCAGCTGAGAAGTGATGACTTGGGAAAGGAACTATATATTGAATTTCTGGTTATTTCTGCATTGACATATGAAGTGACTCCAGCATGTGATTTGTGTGAATAAATATTATTTGCGTTTAGCGTTATGACACTACGTTTGGATTGAGTTGCGACCGTCATTCGTATGTGTTCGTTCGTCTTTATTTCAGGAATTGCGATTCCAGACTACAGGTGTGGGCCCTACTAAGGTAAAGGTAAGACATGGTCTTTTGCCACCCTGTAGACTTCGAAGTGAGTAAAGACACAGTATGAGTCACATATGAGTCGTTATGCGTATCATCGTTTGAGATTATTTCCCAAGTAAAGATTTGCGTTTTTCTTTCTTAATCTGTCGCTAATCTGAACCAGCCGGTACTTCGGAGTATGAACTGACGATCTAATTAAAAGATTGGAGGTGTCGCCTTACCGGTATTTCCTCCCTCGATCTAAATTATTTTTTTTTACAGTGATCACAAGGATCTGGAATCCTCTTTCCCAGATATTCTTAAATCTGGAAGGCATTTCTGCGCCGCTCGTCTGGGGTGTAGAAAATGTTTGGAGCTAGAGGTTAGGTTAGATGCGTTGCGTGGGTACTCTAGGCTCCTGGCGACCCTATTTGTCTGTGTGATCCACTTTTGGGATCATTAGGTTGGGGACGTTACAATCGTATCACGCTTGTCTTGTTTGATCATGTAGTAATTAATTAACATAAAAGACCAAAGTTTCATTTTAATACCACCACTCTGAAAATCCATTAGTGCTGCAAAGTTTATGCTCTCAACGGTAATTCGCTGTAGTACTTTCACCACAAATCGTGTAGAGTTCATTCATTTCTTTCCGTTTCTAGATGTGCCACTAACATCATGTTTGTTAAGAAATCATGTTGTTAAAAGTTATAGTTAAATTAGAATTGAAAAATCCTGGTTTGATTTGACAATCATTAGGAACAAAGCGTGTGATCATTATAATCACCTGATATCCTTGTATTCGTATTTATGTGTTCTAATCTACAATACATTGCGAAAGTATCAATGCTCAACTAGCAGTCATATAGTTCCAGTCATTTGCCAAGATATTTAATGAACTATGTCTTACAAGAGTTTTATTCTACCAGAAGTGCATTTTATTTGGTAAAGAAAACGGAATTTCAATCTTATTAGCTTAAAACTACAAATGACATACTAAAATACCAGTAAGATTGCTTTTTTACTTACCTACCTGCAGAAATTCGATAATTTCATATAATCCTTATACGTTCATTCACAACTCCATCATTCATTCTTTATTTCGTTCATGCACATATACAATGTTCGAACAATGTCAAAATACAAAACAATAAAATTTCAATTTAGAATACAATTAAAATAGAAACATAGTCTAGCCATGTACAAATCAAAATATAAGTCTTGTAATCCACTATGTACAGTTTATTGATTATTCCAATTGTCCCTTCAAAATATTTACAATTGCATTTGCGTGGAGTCACGCAGTAATGACTTCTCTGTTATTCCATGTACTTACTCTATACTTACTCTTACTCTATGCAAAGCTATTTTTATTTCCTCAATATCATATGCCGCCGAGTTAACCAATATTTCTTTAATTTCTTTATTAAATCTTTTTAAATTATTGTTTCTAATTCTCATTGGTAAAAGATTAAACATTCTTATGCCAATATGTTGGTAGTTGTTGTAAGATTTCATTAGCCTTATTTTAGGTGGATATATGTTGTTACCATTTTTAACAGGATAGTTATGCAGAGAGCCTCTTAATCTAAATTTGTCTATATTTTTTTAATATATTTCAGGCAATTAAAGCAAATAAACAAGGCAAAGTTAATATTTTCAATTCCTTAAAACTAGTTTTACATGAATCCCTAGGGTTTAAACCCATAATACATCTAATAGCTGATTTATGTAGTAAAAACATCCGTTTTGGCCCGGGAGTGCCTCCCCAGAACATAATTCCATAGGAAAGTACAGAATGAATAAGACAAAAATATGCTTCCTTGAAACAGCATTTTTCGGTATTAAGTACTTCAATTTCCCGAGTAGAAATATTTTAGTCGCGATCTTATTACACAGAATGTCGATTTGTCTTGACCAATCCAATTTGGAACCTAAGTGTAATCCAAGTAATTTCACATGTTGTGTACTATTTAATGATGAAATTTTATAATTCAATGAAAAATTCTGTCTTAGATTCATTAATAGTCAAGCCACTTTTCGAAAACCAGTCTTTAGCCTTCATCATATTAATAGTATCTTCCTCATCGATGTGATTAATTTCAGTACCAACATTCAAGAATGTTGTATCATCCGCAAATAAAATCGTATTATGAATCAGGTAGTGCTCAATAACTTTCGAAAAAATGGGAATCAAGGATAGTGGTCTATAATTGCTGGGATCTTCCCTAGACCCCTTACCTTTATATATCGGCGTTATAATAGAGATCTTTAAGCAGTCAGGGTACATCCCTGTATACAAAGTCCAGTTTATTAGTATCATGAGGGGTTCAATTATTACATCAAAGATTTCTCTAAAAAGAACATTTGATAATCCATAGATGTTGAATTTTTATATTTCTTACATATTTAATTATCCAATCCTCTGTGATATTTCGAAAATAAAAATGTACCTGATTAGAATTATTAAGATTAGATTCTGATAGATTGTCGTGTATATATAAATTATCCATAAGCTTGTTAATCTGTTCAATCATAAAATCATTAACATAATTTAGAGAAAATGGGTAGACATGTTTGAGTTATTCGATCTATTAAAATCCCAATTAATAATTTACCACATTGTCTTCATTTTGTTGTTAGATTTATTTATCATTTCTTCAATATTTTCTAACTTTTCTTTTCTCAATGCTATTTTATATGTTTTTGTTTGCTTTTTTAATTTCATCCGCAATTTTACCCTTGCAATTGCAGAGAAAAAAATTCCACATATCCTGCCTTTGTTTTAATAATTTCAAGTTCTGGTCAAATTGATACAATCGTTGCCGTGTGATTAACAATTTTGCCCGTAACAATCCCCTACAATGGAATGCATATTGTTGTATAATGCATTTATATTCCTGAAGTTATAAAATAAAGTATTGAGAAACATTGATTTCGAGCTCAAAACGACATCGTATCGCGCTTGTCTTGTCTGATCATGTAATAACTAACATAAAAGACCGAAGTTTCGTTTTAATAGCGCCACTCTGAAAATTAATTAGTGCTGGAACGTTGAAGCTCTCAACGGCAATTCACTCAACGTTAATCATGTTGTTAAAATGTTATAGTTCAATTAGCATTGGAACAATCCTGGTTTGATTCGACAAGCATTACGAACAAAGCGTGTGATCATTATAATCACTCGATGTCCTTGTATTGTTATTTATGTGCTCTAATCTACAATACATTGCGTAAGTATCAATGCTCAACTAGCAGTCATATCGTTCGAGTCATTTGCCAAGATATTTCATGAACTATGTGTTACAAGATCTCTAAACTACCAAAAGTGCATTGTATTTGGTAAACAAAAGGCAATTTCGACCTTATTCGCTTAAAAGCATAAATAACATATTATAAAACACTAACATTGCTTTTTTACTTGCGTTCAAGCAGAAATCCGAAAATTTCGTATAATCCTTATAAGTTCTAGTCAAGCCGTTGCTGGGTGACTAACAATTTTGCCCGTAACAATGCCCTACAGTGGAATGCATATTGTTGTACAATACATTTATATTACCGACGTTATGCAATGCAGTATTGGGAAACTTATTGATTTCGAGCTCAAAACGACATCGTATCGCGCTTGTCTTGTCTGGTCATGTAATAATTAACTAACAGGAAAGACAAAGTTTCATTTTAATAGCGCCACTCTGAAAATTCCTTAGTGCTGCAAAGTTGATGCTCTCAACGGTAATCCGCTTTAGTACTTTCGCCGCCAATCATGTACAGTTCATTCATTTCTTTCCGAGTCTAGTTGTACCAGTGAGATCATGTTTTTTAAAATGTTACTGTTAAATTAGCATTAAAACAATCCTGGTTTGATTCGACAAGCATTAGAAACAGAGCGTTGATCTTTATAATCACTTGATGTCCTTGTATTGGTGTTTGTGTGTTTTAATCGACAATACATAGCTAAGGTATCAATGCTGAACTAGCAGTCATATCGTTCGAGTCATTTGAAAATATATTTCATAAACTATGTCTTACGAGAGTTCTATTCTACCAAAAGTGCATTGCATTTCGTAAAGATAAGGCAATTTAGACCCTATTAGCTTAAAACCAAAAATAACATACTACAATAGCAGTAAGATTGCTTTTTTAGTTACCTTCCAGAAGAAATTCGATAATTTCATATAATCCTTATACGTTGTCAAATTGAAAGAATCGTCGCTGTGTGATTAACAATTTTACCCGTAACAATGCCCTACATTACGATGCATATTCTTGTACAATGCATTTATATTACTGACGTTATTCAATGAAGTATGGAGAAACTGATTGATTTCTAGCACAAAAAGACATCGTATCGCGCTGGTCTTGTCTGATTATGTAATAATTAGCTAACATAAGAGACCAAAGTTTAATTTTAATTGCACCACTCTGCAAATTCATTTGCGCTGCAAAGTTGATGCTCTCAGTTGTAATTGCTGTAGTTCTCTGCCGCTAATCTTGCACAGTTCATTATTTTTTTCCGATTCTAGATGAGCCAATAACATCATGTTTTATAAAAAATTAAGTTGTTAAAATGTTATAGTTAAATTAGCATTGGAACAATCCTGGTTTGATTCGATAAGCATTACGAACATAGCATGTGATCATTATAATCACCCGATATTCTTGTATTGGTGTTTATCTGTTATAATCTACAATACATTGCGTAACTAAAAATGCTCAACTATCAGTCATATCGTTCGAGTTATTTCCCACGATATTTCGTGAACTAAGTCCTACAAGAGCTCTAATCTACCAAAAGTGCATTATATTTTGGTAAACAAAACGCAATTTCAACCTTATTAAATTAAAACACAAATAACAAACTACAATAGCATTAAGCATGCTTTTTTTACTAGCCTAAATGCAGAAATTCGATAATTACGTATAATCCATATAAGTTGTATTCAATTTGAATGAATCGTCCCTGGGTTATTAGTAATTTAGCCGGTAACAATCCCCTCAATGCAATGCATATTGTTGTACAATGCATTTATATTGCTGATGTTGTAAAATGAAGTCTTGAGAAACTAATTGATTTCGAGCTCAAAACGACATCGTACCGCACTTGTTTTATCTGATCATGTAATAATTAGCTGACATAAAACACCAGTTGTTTCATTTTAATAGCATTAAAGCAAACCTGGTTTGATTTGACAAGCATTAGAAACAGAGCGTTCATCATTATAATCAGTTGATATCCTTGTATTTTTATTTGTGTGTTTTAATCGACAATACATAGCGAAAGTATCAATGCTCAACTAGCAGTCATTTGCCAAGATATTTCATAAACTAAGTGCTACAAGAGCTCTAATCTACCAAAAGAGCATTGTATTTTGGTAAACAAAAGGCAATTTCTACTTTATTAGCTTAAAACAAAATAACATACTACAATAGCATTAATATTGCTTTTTTGCTTACCTACCAGCAGAAATTCGATAATTGCGTATAATCCTTATAAGTTGTAGTCAAACTGAAGGAATCGATGCTGGGTTATTAACATTTTCGTTCGTAATAATCCGCAACAATGGAATGCATATTGTTGTACAATGCATTTATATTGCTGGTTTTATACAATGAAATATTAAGAAAATTTCATTTCGAGCTCAAAACGACATCGTATCGCGCTTGTGTTGACTGATCATGTAGTAATTAACTAACACAAAAGACCGAAGTTTCATTTTAATAGTATCACTCTGAAAATTCATTAGTGCTGGAAAGTTTCATATTTCTTTTGTTCAATTCTAGAGCCACATGTACAGCAAACAATATTGTCAGGAGACAATATTATATAAAAGCAAATTACAAGTACAAAATTCGAAATTGAAATGCAATGTCCATAAAAGAAACCAAACTTATGTAAACAACATACATCTACGAACAGGTTTAGAAAAGTTTAGCAAACAGACCCATCAATCATCCTTCCCAGAATAACATACACATAAATACATAAAAATAACATAGATAAAACCACATAAAAATAACCGATGAAAGAATGACGTTTTAGGTCAAAAGTCACATTTATGTAAAATTACGATGTATAAGCAGCCAGAAAAATACATTAAAAATTACCAAGTTTACCGGAGAGGAAAGTAAGACATCGAATTCAATTCTGCATGTTAAGCTTTAAGTAGGACTCGATTTCCTCTATATTGTGAGCTGCAGATTCTATATAAATTCTTTTCAGATATGCCTTAAATGTTTTCAAACTTAGCTGTTTAACATTTGGCGACAGCCTATTAAACAACTCTACACCAGTGCTAATATGATTTTTATGGACAAGTTAGATCCATATTTTGTGAGGTATCCTGTGTCGCTACTTATTTTAGTAAAATCTGACCTATTGATTTTTATATATCACAAACAATGCAAAGCCTAAATACATGGCAAAGTCATAATACCCTCTTGGCGGAATGCAACTATACACGAACCAAAATTATTTAAACCTTTTAGACAGCGAATTGCTCTCTTCTGCCATATAAATATGTCCTAAGCTCCAGAGGAATTACCCCAAAGAATAGTTCCATACGAAATCAACGAGTGGACCAGGACGAAATACACAGATTTCAAACACTTGAATGAAATATAATTTCTTAACCTTCTAAGTATAAATAAATTTTTAGCAAGAGATTTAGCTAACTGCGTTATGTGGACATCCCACTTTAACTTAGGATCGATACCCAACATTTTAACCGAATTGTTAGTGTTAGCCTTAATTATATTTTGATTTAGTGAACATAATAAATTCTCTGTCTTTAGTTTATTTATTGTAAGATCATTGGAAATAAACCATCTATTTGCTTCATCTAAACAACAATCACATGCAAAAGCAATATGATCGATGTCTTTACCATATATAGTTAGTCTTATCATCAGCATATAATATAGGAATTGAAATATTTTCTATATAAGCGGGGAAATCATTTATGTAGAATAGGAACAAAATTGGACCCAATATCGAACATTGGGGGACTCCTTTATCAATTTGAGAAGGGCGGGAAAACATGTTATTTAACAATATGGGATCGTTCCCTAAGATATGAAGACAATAGTATAGGTACATTCTGGGCAAATCCATAATTGGGATGTTTCTCAATTAAACGATTATGTGAGATAGAGTCGAAGGCCTTACTAAGGTCGACAAAAGTTACAGATGTTGAATATTTCTTTTCAAAACTCTCATAAATAATTCTGACGAATCTTTCAACTGCATCAACTGCTAACATAAAACACCAGTTGTTTCATTTTAATAGCACCACTCTGAAAATTCATTAGTGCTGCAAAGCTGATGCTCTCAACGGTAATTCGCTGTAGTGCTTTCACTTCAAATCGTATACAGTTCATTCATTTCTTTCCGACTCTAGTTGTAGCTGTGGGATCATGTTTGTTAAAATCATGTTTATTAAAATTTTGCCCGTAACAATGCCCTACAAAGGAATGCATATTGTTGTACAATGCATTTGTATTACTTACGTTATTCCGTGAAGTACTGAGAAACTGATTGATTTCGAGCTCAAAACGACTTCGTATCCTACTTGTCTTGTCTGATCATGTAATAATTAATTAACATAAAAGACCAAAGTTTCATTTTATCATTCGAGACATTTGCCAAGATATTTAATGAACTATGTGTTACAAGAGCTCTATTCTACCAGAAGTGCATTGCATTTGGTAAAGAAAACGACATTTCGACCTTATTAGCTTAAAACCACAAATAACATACTACAATAGCAGTAAGATTGCTTTTTACTTACGTTCAAGCATAAATTCGATAATTTCATATAATCCTTGTAACTTGTAGTCAAATTGACAGAATTGTTGCTGGGTGATTAACAATTTTGCCCCTTAACTATGCCCTACAATGGAATGGATATTGTTGTACAATGCATTCATATTACTGACGTTATTCGCTGAAGTATTAAGAAACTGATTGATTTCGAGTTCAAAACAACATCGCATCGCGCTTGTCTTGTCTGATCATATAATAATTAACTAACATTAAACACCAGTTGTTTTATTCTAATAGCACCACTCTGCAAATTCATTAGTGCTGCAACGTTGATGCTCTCAACGGTAGTTCGCTGTAGTACTTTCAAAGCAAATCATGTATAGTTCATTCATTTCTTTCCGAGTCTAGTCGTACCAGTGAGATCATGTTTGTTAAAATGTTAGTGTTAAATTAGCTTTGTAGCATTCATGGTTTGATTCGACAAGCATTAGAAACAGAGCGTTGATCATTATAATCACTTGATGTCCTTGTATTGGTATTTATGTGTTCCAATCTACAATGCATTGCGTATCTATCAATGCTCAACTAGCAGTCATATCGTTCGATATCTTTGCCAAGTTATTTCATTAACTAAGTTCTACAAGACCTCTAATCTACCACAACTACGTTATATTTTGGTAAACAAAACGCAATTTCAACCTTATTAGCTTAAAACCACAAATAACCAACAACAATAACATTAAGATCGCTTTTTTACTTACGTTCAAGCAGAAATTCAATAATTTCATATAATCCTTGTAAGTTGTAGTCAAATTCAAAGAATCGTTGCTGGGTGATTAACAATCTTGCCCGTAACAATCCCCTACAATGGAATGCATATTGTTGTACAACGAATTTATATTACTGACGTTATTCAATGAAGTATTGAGAAACTGATTGATTTCAAGCTCAAGTCGACATTGTATCCCGTTTGTCTTGTCTGATCATTTAATAATCAACATAAAAGACCAGTTTCATTTCAATAGCACAACTCTGAAAATTCATTAGTACTGCAAAGTTGATGCTCTCTACTTAATTCGCTGTAGTACTTTCACCGCAAATCGTGTACAGTTCATTCATATCTTTCCGAGTCTAGTTGTACCAGTGAGATTATGTTTGTTAAAATATTACAGTAAAATTAGTTTTGGAATATTTTCCGTTCGATTTGACAAGCAATAGTAACAGAGCGTTGATCATTATAATCACTTGATGTCCTTGTATTGGTATTTATGTGTTGTAATCTACAATACATTGCGAAACTTTCAATGATCGTTCAAGTTATTTGTCAAGATATTTCATGAACTAAGTTCTACAAGATCTCTAATCTACCAAAACTGCATTGTATTTTGGTAAACAAAACGCAATTTCAACTTTATCAGCTTAAAACACAAGTAACATACTACTATTGCATTAAGATTGCCTTTTTACTTACCTACCAGCCGAAATTCGATAATTACGTACAACCCTTATAAGTTGTACTCATATTCAAGAATCGTTGTTGGGTAATTATTAATTTTGCCCCTGACAATCCCCACAATGGAATGCATATTGTTGTGCAATGCATTAATATTACTGACGTCATTCAATGAAGCATTGAGAAACTGATTGATTTCGATCTCAAAACGAAATCGTATCGCGCTTGTCTTGTCTGATCATGTAATAATTAACTAACATAAATCACCAGATGTTTGATTTTAATAGCACAACTCTGAAAATTCATTAGTGCTGCAAAGTTGATGCTCTCAACGGTAATTCGCGGTTGTGTTTACACCGCAAATCGTGTACAGTTCATTCATTTCTTTCCTAGTCTAGTTGTGCAAGTGAGATCATGTTTGTTAAAATCATGTTTGTTAAAATGTTACAGTTTAACCAGCTTTGGAACATTCTCGGTTTGATTCGACAAACGTTATTAACAGAGCGCTGATCATTATAATCATTTGATGTCCTTGTATTGGTATTTATGTGTTGTAATCTACAATACATTGCGAAACTACCAATGCTCAACTAGCAGTCATATCGTTCGAGAAATTTGCCAAGATATTTCATGAACTAAGTCCTACAAAAGCTCTAATATACCAAAACTGCAATGTATTTTTGAGACAATGCGAAAACAAAACGCAATTTCATCTTTATTAGTGTAAACACAAATAACATACTACAATAACATTAACATTGCCTTTTTACTTACCTACAAGCAGAAATGCGATAATTACGTATAATCCTATTAAGTTGTACTCAAATAGAAAAAATCGTTGTTGGGTTATTATCAATTTACCCGTAACAATGCACTACAATAGAATTTAATATTGTTGTACAATGCATTTATATTAGTGACGTTATTCAATAAGGTAATGAGAAACTAATTGATTTCGAGCTCAAAACGACATCGTATTGCGCTTGTCTTGTCTGATCATGCAAAAATTAACTAACATAAAAGACCGAAGTTGCATTTTAATACCATCACTCTGAAAATTCATTAGTGCTGCAAAGTTGATGCTCTCAACTTAATTCGCTGTAGTACTTTCTCCGCAAATCGTGTACAGTTCATTCATTTCTTTCCGATTGTAGATTTTCCACCAACATCATGTTTGTTAAGAAATCATGTTGTTAAAAGTTCTAGTTAAATTAGGTTTGGAACAATCCAGTTTTCATTTGATAACCATTAGGAACATACTTTGTGATCATTATAATCGCCTGATCTCCTTGTATTGGTATTTATGTGTTCTAATCTATAATACATTGGGAAAGTATCAATGCTTAACTAGCAGTCATGTCGTTCGAGTTATTTGCCAAGATATTTTATGAACTATGTGTTACAAGAGTTCTATTCTAAGAAAAATGCATTATATTTGGTAAACAAAACGCAACTCCACCCTTATTAGCTTAAAAGCACGAATAACATACTACAATAGCATAAAGATTGCTTCTTAAATAACCTTCAAGCAGAAATTCGATAATTTCATATAATCCTGATAAGCTGTAGTCAAATTGAAAGAATCGTTGCTCTGTGATTAACAATTTTGCCCGTAACAATGCCCTAAAATGGAATGCATATTGTTGTGCAATGCATTAATATTACTGATGTTATTCAATGAAGTATTGAGAAACTGATTGATTTCGAGCTCAAAACGACATCGTATCGTACTTGTCTTCTCTGATCATGTAATAATTAACTAACATAAAACACGAGATGTTTCGTTTTAATAGCACAACTCTGCAAATTCATTAGTGCTGTAAAGTTGATACTCTTAACGGTACTTCGCGGTAGTACTTACACCGCAAATCGTGTACAGTTCATTCATTTCTTTCCGAGTCTAGTTGTACCAGTGAGTTCATGTTTGTTAAAATGTTACTGTTAAATTAACTTTGGAACATTCTCGGTTTGATTCGACAAGCATTAGGAACAAAGCGTTGATCATTATAATCACTTTATGTACTTGTATTGGTATTTATGAGTTCTAATCTACAATATATTGCGAAAGTATCAATGCTCAACTAGTAGTCATATCGTTTTAGTTATTTGCGAAGATATTTCATGAACTATGTCTTACAAGAGTTCTATTTTACTAAACGTGCAATGCATATTTGTAAACAAAACGCAATTTTAGCTTAATTAGCTTAAAAACACAAATAAGATACTACAATAGCAGTAAGATTGCTTTTTTACTTACGTTCCATCAGAAATTCGATATTTTCATAAAATCCAGATAAGCTGTAGTCAAATTGCTGGATGATTAGCAATTTCGCGCGGACCAAAGCCCTACAATGGAATGATTATTGTTTGTTGCACAATGCATGTATATTACTGACCTTATTCAATGAAGTATTGAGAAACTAATTGATTTCAAATTCAAAACGACATCTCATCGCGTTTGTCTTGTCTGTTCATATAATAATTAATTAACATAAAATACAATAAGTTTCATTTTTTAAGCATCACGCTCAAAATTAATTAGTGCTGCAAAGTTGATGCTCTCAACGGTAATTCGCTGTAGTAATTTCACCGCAAATAGTTTATAGTTCATTCATTTCTTTCCGATTCTAGATGTGCCAATAACATCATGTTTGTTAAGAAATCATGTAGTTAAATAATTATAGTGAAATTAGAATTGGAACATTCTCGGTTTGATTCGACAACCATTAGGAATATAGCGTGTGATCATTCTAATCACCTGATATCCTTGTATTGATATTTGTGTGTTCTAATCTACAATACTTTGCGAAACTATCAATGCTCAACTAGCAGTCATATCGTTCGAGTTATTTACCAAGATATTTCATGAACTATGTATGTCTTACGAGAGCTCTATTCTACCAAAAGTGCATTGTATTTTGGTAAACAAAACTCAAGTTAAACTGTATTAGCTTAAAAGCACAAAGAACATACTACAATAGCATTATATTTGCTTATTTACTTAGGTTCTAGCGAAAATTAGATCATTTCATATAATTCCTATAAGCTGTAGTCAAATTGGTTGAATCGTAGCTGGGTGATTAACAATTTTGCCCGTAACAATGTCCTTCAGTGGAATGCATATTGTTGTACAATGCATTATATTACTGACGTTATTCAATTAAGTATTGAAAAACTGATTGTTTTCGAGCTCAAAACGACATAGTATCACGCTTGTCTTGTCTGATCATGTAATAATTAACTAACATATGAGATCAAAGTTTTATTTTACTAGCATTAAAATTCATTAGTGCGGCAAAGTTGATGCTCTCAACGGTAATTCGCAGTAGTACTTTCACCGCAAATAGTTTACAGTTCATTCATTTTGTCCGAGTCTAGCTGCACCAGTGAGATTTTTTTTGTTAAAATCATGTTTGATAAAATGTTACAGTTAAATTAGCTTTGGAAGAATTTCGATTTGATTCGACAAGCATTATGAACAGAGCGTTGATCGTGATGCACTTATAACCACTTGATATCCTTGTACTGGTATTTATGTATTCTAATTTTCAATTCATTGCGAGACTATAAAAGCTCAATTAGCAGTCATATCGTTCGAGTTATTTGCCAAGATATTCCATGTAGTATGTCCTACAAAGTTTCTGAAAGTGCGTTGTGTTTTGGTAAGCAAAACGCAATTTCAAGTTTATTAGCTTCAAAGAAGCCGTTTTGCCCGTAACAATGCCTTACAATTGAATGCATAGTGTTGTACAATGCATTTATATTACTGACGTTATTCAAAGAAGTAACATTATAATAGCATAAGTTTCATTCTAATAGCACCACTCTAAAAATTCATTAGTGCTGTAAAGTTGATGCTCTCAACGGTAATTCGCTGTACAACTTTCACCGCAAATCGTGTACAGTTCATTCATTTCTTTCCGATTCTAGTTGTACAACTGAGATAATTGTTGAGAAATCATGTAGTCAAATGGTTATAGTTAAATTAGCATTGGAACAATCCTGTTTTTTCTTCGACAAGCATTAGGACCATAGCGTGCGATCATTATTATCACCTGATATCCTTGTATTGGTATTTATGTGTTCTAAATTATAATACATTGAGAAACTATTAACGCTCAACTAGCGGTCATAGCGTTCGAGTTATTTGCCAAGATATTTCATGAACTATGTCTTACAAGAGTTCTATTCTACTAAACGTGCATTGTTTATTTGGAAACAAAACGCAATTTCAACTTTATTAGCTTAAAAGCACAAATATTATACTACAATAGCACTAAGATTGCTTTTTACTTACGTTTAAGCAGGAATTCGATAATTTCATATAATCTTTATAAGTTGTTGTTAAATTAAAAGAACCGTTGCTGGGTGGTTAACAATTTTGCCCGTAAAAATGTCCTACAATAGAATGAATATTGATGTACAATGCATTTATATTAGTGATGTTATTCAATCAAGAATTGAGAAACTGATTGATTTCGAGCTGAAAACAACATGGTATCGCGCTTGTCTTGTCTGATCATGTAATAATTAACATAAAACGAAATAATTTTCATTTCAGTAGCACCAGTCTGAAAATTGATTAGTGCTGCAAAGTTGATGCTCTCAACGGTAATACTCTGTAGTACTTTCAGTGCAAATCGTATACAGTTCATTCATTTCATTCCGATTTTAGATGTGCCACTAACATAATGTTTTTTAATAAATCATGTAGTTAAATATCTATAGATAAGTAAGCATTGGAGCCATGCTGGTTTGATTCGACAAGCATTAGAACCATAGCGTGTGATCATTATAATCACCTGATATCCTTGTATTGGTATTTATTTGTTCTAATCTACAATACATTGCGAAACTATCAATGCGCAACTAGCAGTCATATCGTTCGAGTTATTTGCCAAGATATTTGATGAACTATATCTTACAATTGTTACTAAAAGTGCATTGTATTTTGCAAAACAAAGTTCTATTTCAACTTTATTAGCTTAAATGCACAAATACCATACCACAATAGCTTTAAGATTGTTCTTTACTTACGTTCCAGCAGAAATTCGATAATTTCATATAATCTTTATAAGTTGTAGTCAAATTGAAACAATCGTTGCTGGGTGATTAACAATTTTGCAATTAGCAATGCCCTACAATGGAATGCATGATGTTGTAGAATGCATTTATATTTCTGATGTAATACAATGAAGTATTGAGAATCTCAAAACCACATCTTGGCTGTTCCTGTAGTAATTACCTTACATAAAACACCAGAAGTTTCATTTTAATATCACCACTCTCAAAATTCATTACTGGTGCAAACTCGATGCTCTCAACGGTAATTCGATGTAGTAATTTCACCGCAAATCTTCTAGAGTTCATTCATTTCTTTCCGAATGTAGTTGTACAAGTGAGATCAAGTTTGTTAAATGGTTATAGTTAAATTAGCAATGGAACAATCCTGGTTTGATTCGACAAGCATCACGAACAGAGCGTTGATCATTATAATCATTTGATATCCTTGTATTCGTATTTACGTGCTCTAATCTACAATACATTGCGAAACTATTAATGCTCAACTAATATTCTACTAGCATTTATCTTGCTTGAGATACGTTTGAGCTTGTTGAAGTAAGGATAAGCTAATTGATTTCGAGCTTATTTCAAACGCAGTCTAGTTTGGTAATTTTAACACAATTACACGAAATCCATTTCCATACACAAGCAATATACAATAGTAATAGTAGTTTGCTGTCTTCTACGTACCTTGAGGACATCTTCGTTGGTTCTATACATAATGGTGTTTAGTTCTTCGCGAATTCAAAGAATTATTGCTACGTGATTTACTATTTGTTCGTAACAATAGCCTAGAATGAGAGACTTATTGTTAAAGCAAATACACCATACAAATTCTACAATAAAGAATTGGGAAACTCTGTTTAAAACGAGATCCACATGACTTCAAGTCGCGGAAAACTCTCCTACCCTTCTGTCAACCTACAAAGAATTAGAATAGTAATACTTTAAGAAGTCCTTATTACTGGAGAAATTATGTTCTAAAGAGTTATTCGCTGTAGAATTAGCATTGCAATAAGTTTACAGTTAATTCATATATTTCCTCTCTCGTTGCAGCAACGACATCGAATTTCATTCTAGATATACAATTCTATTGATTTAAGACAAATTCAAATAACCCGTTTTCGATTAACAGATTCCCCGAAATAGTAGTTTATGTTCAGAAAGATGTTATTCGTAAACGAAATTTCATTACATAACTACTACAAATGGATATTCTTCCTGTAGTATCCTTGTTTTGCTAGCAATCTTTACTTGGGATCACAGTGAACAACATGACGTTTAAAGCGGCGCGAACTCGTATAAACGTACGTATTTTTAAATAAAGGATACACTTTTAAATCTTCTGTCCACTATTACCTGTTTAGTTGCATTATCATTCTAAGAATCTTTGTTCGGCCCAACAGACATGCGTAACAGATAATTTAATGTATATAATTAGTTGCTATGTTATTATCAACTTCTAATTTACAGTAAATTGCACATTACTAATATTCAACTAGCATTTATCTTGCTGAGATACGTTTGAGCTTGTTGAAGTAAGTATAAACTAATTGATTTCGAATTTATTTTAAACGCTGTCTAGTTTAGTAAATGTAACACAATTACACGAAATCCACTTCCATGCACAAGCAATAATCAATAGCAACAGTAGTTTGCTCTCTTCTACTTACCTTGAAGAGATCTTCGTTGGTTTTATATATAATCGTGTTTAGTTGTTCTCGGATTCATAGAATTGTTGCTGGGTGATTTACAATTTGTTCGTAACAATAGCCTACAATGAAAGACGTATTGTTAAAGCAATTATATCATAAAAGTTCTACAATAAAGAATTAAGAAACTCTGTTCAAGACGAGCTACACATGATGACTTCAAGTTGCGGAAAACTTGCGTTTGTCAACCTACAAAGAATTAGAATAGTAATACTTTAAGAAGTTCTTATTACTGCAAGATTGATGTTCTAAAGAGATATTCTCTGTAGAATTAGCATTGCAATAAGTCTACAGTTAATTCATATTTATTTTATTTATTTATTTATTTTTAAATTAAATCATAAAACGGTGCCAGACTGTATTGACATAGTCATGGAAATACAAGTATACATACATATAATAGAAAAAGTACATGTAAGTAAGAACAGGATTGAAATATGGATTAGATCACAGAACTTAAATTCTTCGATCTCCTTAAGATCTTCACAATTTATCAATAACTCTTTGATCATTAACTTAATTTTTTTGTATTAGTATTCTTTATCCTATTAGGCAAAAGGTTATAAAATTTTACAACCTGGGATTTGTATGACATGTTTGGTTTTGTCAATCTGTTTCTTAAGGTTATTACATTTTTGTTATATCTTGCACTGTAAGAATGTACTTCAGCGCCAGTCAGAAACTCATCTTTGTGCGAATTGATGTAGATTAAACAGTGGTAAATAAACATGCATGGAACCGTCATTATTTTCAATTTTTTGAACATACTTCTACATCAATTTAAGAAAGGCAGACCTAATATTGCTCTTATTGCCTTCTTTTGCCATAAAAATACTGAATTAGACTCCACAGAACAACCCCAAAATAATATTCCATAATTCAACTGACCTTGAAAAAAGGAACGATACGCCATGCATATATACTCCTGTGACAGACAGTAGCGTAATTTTCAAATTAGATAAATACTTTTGGACAATTTACTGATAAGATATTCAATATGAATTTACCAATTTTAAGAGCAATCAATATACATACCTACATATTTTATGTTATTAGATTTTTTTTTGTAATTATGTCTCTCTTTAAGGAGAAATTGACACTTTCGGTTTTATCAATGTTAATTGTCGTGTCATTTTCATAAAACCATTTTATCGTTATATTTAATTCATCATGTTTAGAAGCTACCAATGCATCCAGATTATCATTACCCATTAACAAGGTTGTGTCGTGTGCATACAATACTGGTGATACTGACATCACTTTAGGAAGATCATTTAAGAAAATAACAAATAATATAGGGCCAAATATGGAGCCCTGAGGAACACCTCTATTAAGAGTCTTGTACCTTGATAATATATCATTAACCATTACCGCCTGTCTACGATTCAATAAATATGTTCGTATAATATTTAAACTCAATCCTTTTATTCCATAAAGTTTTAATTGCTCTACTAGTAAAAGGTGAGAAACAGAATCAAAAACTTTACTTAAATCTAGTAATGTGACAGACGTTATCTTTTTCTCTTCGAATTTTTTATTATTTCCCCCACAATCTTTTCGATTGCATCTATTGTACCATATCCAGGGCGAGAACCATATTGACAAGGATGTATGATTTTGTTCAAATTCAAAAATTCATTCAACTGGTCCACAACTGATCATTTTGAATATCTTTGAAACAATGGGGACTAAAGTAATTGGTCTATAATTTGCCGGCAATGATTTATCACCTTTTTTATATATGGGTATGACAATGGAACGTTTAAGAATTTCAGAAAATTTACCATGCAATCTTGATCTATTCATCAAAATAACCAAATACG
>JAGDQP010015461.1:28429-42689 GCA_022664845.1 Lepisma saccharinum
AGGTAGATCATATCTCCTTGGTATCGTACAAATAATAGTGTTTATATAAGGGTATATAGCTAGATGATGTTTAATAGCTGTCAAGACGTTTTTGGACTCATTACAGTAAACGTCGTTCGAACCCAACAATAGTTATATAAAATCTGTAACTTTGATCATATCAATTTCGGTACCTATTCCTTGTAAAACCTCCTGTGTTTTAGCACCAGGTTTGATTTGCCCGAAAGCCTTGAGTGTGCTTCTCTCATTAAATATGGATGTCAATCTTTTACCATGACTGTCTCCAAAAATTTTAATTTGTTTATTTCGTAGTAAGTGAGTATCCTCGCAGAATTTCAAATGTCTCGATTCTGTTTTGTTTATGGTGCTTGTTATAGACTCTCTATTTTTCTCTAAAGTCTCTATTTTTTCTAGAAGTCTCTTAGTGGTTTCCAAATGATCACTAATTTCCATCTGATTCCGTTTCAATGCTTCTTCAAAAGTTTCCTTTTCGCTTTTTATCTTTTCATGGAGTACCTTAATGTCCTTTATTAGTATCTTTTTAGATTCTTCAAAGTATTTGCATTTTTCCTTTATATACGTATTATGGTCAATCTCATTATCATCCATCGTAACTTGGATAGACTTGTCAGAATATGATATATTGATATCCAATAAATCAAATTGAGTGCGTTTGTCAAATTTAAATGTCTCTTGACAATAGATTAAGGACATTTGATGTTCCTCATAATTAGTTGATTCTTTAGAAGCTGAAACCTCACTTTGTCCCATATTAAAATTCTTAGTGTCCAAAATCATTTTAATTTTTTCAAGTTTTCTAATTGAGACATTTGGTGAGTATTCCTGGTATTCGTCACAATGCGTGAAAAATGATTTATTCAAGTTTGTACCCTCCATTATAGTCCTTCGTTGAGAATCCGGAGTATCAAAGTCAATAGCTGCAAAATCATTTAACAAGGATACTTCAGTATCTTCAAGGGAATTTACTATTCCTATTAGTCTTGATGGTTTTTATCCCAAAAATAGTATAACAATTGTTCACATATAAAAAGCTTTGTTCTCGTAGAATTGATCACATAAGAAGGCGAAGATAATTAAGATATCAGTAAAAGTCACTTATTTAGCTACGAAACACACTATTAATATACTCCTCAATATTATTAATGTGGTTACACACAACACCTAAGTAATAAGTATAATCTGCTAAATTCGCAAGCATAAGTTTTTGAAAACACCATGCAAGGTTGGCTAAACCATAACCAACATTTCATCCTTTACTGCTATATAACCAAATATAATTTTGTTTTTTGGTTATAGAAGGTCCAATTGAACTACTGAATGGTTATAATTACTACGTTACCCCCTAAAGTTTGTAGAATAAAATGAAAAAGTCACATATATAAGTCTTTTCCCTGTTACAAGTATTAAAAATATTCCTATAAAATTTCACCTTCCCTGTCCTATTAGAGATTATCAATCATCTTTATAGATAATTTTAAATACTTTACCACGACAAGACACTAAATTTACTACTGAAAACACTAATAATAAACTGTTAAAAAATGGTAATGTGGATACACAATAACCTAAGTAGCACAATTATATTTTGCTAAATTCGAATGCATAAGTTTTTAACTACTATGCAAAGTTGGCTGTACATAACCAACAATTCATCCTATACTGCTATATAACCAATTTAATTGATTGGTTATTGGCTCTTGAAAGTCCAATTGAGCTGCAAATGGTTAAATATACTTCATCACACGCTAAATTTTGTAGACTAAATTGAAAACTCACATGCATAAATCTTTTCTCTGTTACGAAGTATTAAGAATATTCCTACCAAATTTCACCTTGCCTGTCTGTCTACTTAGGAATTTACAATTCACAATTCACAACAAGGTAGAGATATAGTAATATTGCCAGTATTAACAACGTTAATATGATGTAAGTAATTGTTAAGTAATTAAATTAGAATATCGAGTTACCAACACTGGGATCCAATAGTTACCACACTGGTCCTCCTTTCCACTTCAGCAAAAACAAATGACAATCTGATATATGCGATGGCTAACTGCAAATCCAAGTCGCACTTCCGGTATTGGTCGATGTTTCAGTTCATCAGCTTAACATTCGAAATGCAAATGGCTGACAGTTTGTGCACCTATTTTCACAAATAACATCACAAAATGGCCCTTATATGTAATAGTATCACTGTTTAACTACTGGAAAATCTTTCTGCCACACTATAATTACCTATGTGTAAATCTCACAGTATTCCACAAATCAAAACGCCAAAAAATAACATAATTAGTCTTCAGTTGGAGCACAGTAAGATGATTTGTTAACATTTGTAAAAAATAATTATTCTTTAACAATTTGCACTTTCTAGACCGGTTTTTAACGTACCTGTATACTTGGAGTCATCGAAGCGCTTTATACACAAAAATAATTTCACAAAAAAGGAAAAAAAACTTACTTAACATAAAAAATTCACGAGCAACGAGCAAAAACGTCTGTCACCCAGCGATGCAACCGATGCTACCCTGAAACCTCACTTTGTCCCATATTAAAATTCTTAGTGTCCAAAATCATTTTAATTTTTTCAAGTTTTCTAATTGAGACAATTTGTGAGACATGAAAATAAAGGAGGCGAGAACTGGTATAAACGTTAGTATTTACAAATAAAGGATACACTTTTAAATTTTCTGTCCATTATTACTTGTTTATTTGTATTATCATTGCAAGAATATTTGCTCCGTCCAACAAGCCGTAACAGATATTTTAATGTATATAATCAGTTGCAATGTTATTAACAAGTTCTAATTTACAATAAATTGCACAACTACCAAAATTCAACTAGCATTTGTTTTGCTTGATATTCGTTCGAGCTTGTTAAAGTAAGGATAAGCTAATTAATTTCGAACTTACTTGAAACGCAGTCTAGTTTGATAAATGTAACACAATTACACGAATTCCACGTCCATTCACAAGCAATATACAATAGTAAGAGTAGTTTGCTCTTCTACATACCTTGAAGAGATCTTCGTTGATTTATACATAATCGTATATTATGTTCACGAATTAAATTGTTGCTGGGTGATTTACGATTTGTTCGTAACAATAGTCTACAATTAAAAACGTATTGTTGTTAACGCAATTACATCAAACAAGTTCTACAATAAAGAATTGTGAAACTCTGTTTAAAAACGAGCTCCACATGATTTCAAGTCTTGGAAAATTTGCCTAACCTTCTGTCAACCTACAAAGAATTAGAATAGTAATACTTTAAGAAGTTCTTATTAATGCAAAATTATTCTAAAGAGTTATTCTGTGTATAATTAGCATTGCAATAAGTGTACAGTTCATTCATATATTTCCTCTCTCGTTGCAGCAACGACATCGAATTTCATTACGAAATCCAGATATACAATTCTGTTGAGTTTAGACAACTTCAAATAAACCGTGTTTTTGATTAACAGTTTAGTCGAAACAGTAGTTCATGTTGAGAAAGATCTTATTCCTAAACGAAATTTCATTACAGAACTACTACAAATGTATATTCATCCTGTAGCACTCATGTTTTGCTGGTAATCATTACTTGGGATCGCAGTGAACAACATGACGTTCAAGGTGGCGTGAACTGGTATCAACGTACGTATTTTTAAATAAAGGATACACTTTTAAATCTTCTGTCCATTATTACCTGTTTAGTTGTATTATTATTGCAAGAATCTTTGTTTGGCCCAACACGCATCCGTAACAAATGGTTTAATGTATATAATCAGTTGCAATGTTATTAAGAAGATCTAATTTACACTAAATTGAACTACTACCAATATTCAACCAGCATTTATTTTGCTTGATATACGTTTCAGCTTGTTGAAGTAAGGATAAGCTAATTGATTTCGAATTTATTTGAAACGCAGTCTAGTTTGGTAAATGTAACACAATTACACGAAATCCAATTCCATACACAAGCAATATACAATCGTAATAGTAGTTTGCTCTCTTCTACTTACCTTGAAGAAATCTTCGTTGGTTTTATACATGATCGTGTTTAGTTGTGCAGGAATTCAAAGAATTGTTGCTAGTTGATTTACAATTTGTTCGTAACAATAGTCTACAATGAAAGGCGTATTGTTAAAGCAATTACATCATACAAGTTCTACAATAAAGAATTTTGAAGCTCTGTTCAAGACGAGCTCCACATGACTTGAAGTCGCGGAAAACATGCCTAATGTTCTGTAAACATACAAAGAATTAGAATAGTAATACTTTCAGAAGTCTTATTGGTGCAAAATTGATGTTCTAAGGAGTTAGTCTCTGAAAAATTAGCATTGCAATAAGTCTAGAGTTGGTTCATATATTTCCTCTATCGTTCCAGGATCGACATCGAATTTGATTACGAAATCCAGATATGCAATTCTGTTGAGTTTAAACAAATTCAAATAAACCATGTTTTCGATTAAAAGATTCCTCCAAACAGTAGTTTATATTGAGAAGGGTATTCCTAAACGAAATTTCAATACAGAACTACTACAAATGGA
Source organism: Lepisma saccharinum (assembly GCA_022664845.1). Classification (NCBI taxonomy): domain Eukaryota; kingdom Metazoa; phylum Arthropoda; class Insecta; order Zygentoma; family Lepismatidae; genus Lepisma; species Lepisma saccharinum. Next base: position 32,980 of record JAGDQP010015461.1, read on the forward strand.
TATTTTCCCAGTAGAACTCTTGTTTTGCTGGTAATCATTACTTGGGATCACAGTGAACAACATGACGGTAAAGGCGGCGTAAACTTTTATAAACGTACATATGTTCAAATAAAGGATACACTTTTAAATCGTCTGTCTATTATTACCTGTTTAGTTGTATTATTATTGCAAGAATCTTTGTTTGACCCAACAGGCATGCGTAACAGATAGTTTAATGTATATAATCATTTGCAATGTTATTAACAAGTACTAATTTACACTAAATTGCGCAACTCCGAATATTAAACTAGCATTTATCTTGCTTGAGATACTTTTCAGCTTGTTGAAGTAAGGATAAGCTAGTTGAAATTGAACTTATTTGAAACGCAGTCTAGTTTGATAAATGTAACACAATTACACAAAATACTAGGATTGATTATATTCTGCCTTGAAAGGCAGAATTGTGATGTGATTATTATCTATATGTCGTATGACATGTCTACTTTAGATTCATGTAATTAAAACATCCGAATATAGTCTCTTGGTAAAGATACAATATCGAAAATATCATTGCTGATTTTTTGTTTACCTTTTGTGGGGCCTTTTGTGCACCTATACATGGGGTAGGGTTGTCTCACATTACCACACTGACTTATTTAACGTTTGTACTATGTCAATATCACTATTGGTTGTCGAGATATGTGCTTACCCTGTATTATGTGAAGAGAATTTTAATTTTTTATTATGTAAGTGTATCGATGTGTCATTTCCCTTGTCTCACTTTTAGGCATTTGATTAAAAAAATGTTCAAACAAATGGATAGCTTAATGATAAAAATACATCTACTCCTACAGGTGCTACTACACCTACTGCAACATATAAAAAACTCTTAGCACTGCGGGCTTTGACCCTCATGCGCCTTTCGAGCCTTGCTTGCACATGCGGTCCAAAACTTTGAGCCCTGCGGGCTTCGCGTTCCCAGCGCCTACGGCGCTTTGGTCGCGCATGCGGTCAGAAACTCTCAGCCTTGCGAGCTTAGCGTTCACAGCGCCTTACGGCGCTTTGCTCACGTTTGCGCTCGAAAACTCTGAGTCCTGCGAGCTTCACGTTCCCAGCGCCTACGGCGCTTAGCTCACACATGCGTTCGAAAACTCTCAGCCTGCGTTCTTCGCGTTCACAGCGTCTACGGCGCTTTGGTCGCGCATGCGCTTGAAAACTCTTAGCCCTCCGGACTTCGCGTTCCCAGCGCCTTGCTCGCGCAAGGGTTCGAAAACCCTCAAGCCTGCAGGCTTTGCAACTCGCACACCCTCCAATATCTGTAATTTACGGAAAACATTTAGCACGGCAAGCCCCCTTTTCATGCAAATATTCCTTTCATACTCAAGAGTCCATTCTCTCAACTTTCTCATCTCCAGAATATATATTTTGACCGTTGCTAAGGTGGTTGCTAGGGTAAACAAAGTGTCTCAACATTTGTTTTCGATTGTACATTCGATTCCACCAAGTCCTATGTCTGCACAATGTATAGTTTGCCCGTTGCTAGGGTGGTTGCTAGGGTAAATAATGTGTCAAAAGTTTCTTGTTCGAGTCTAGACTCGATCACACCAACTCCCATCTCTCCACGATGTATAGTTTGGCCGTTGATAGGGTGGTTACTAGGGTAAACAAAGTGTCACAAGTTGTTTAACATACTTGAGAGTCGATTGCCGGAACTTCCAGGGCTCAACGATATATAGTATAGCCGTTGCTAGGGTAAACAATGTGTCAACTTTTGTTATCGAGTGTACAATCGATTGCGCCAAGCCCCATGTCTCTACCATGAATAGTTTGCCCGTTGCTAGGGTGGTTGCTATGGTAAACAATGTGTCAAAAGTTTCGTGTTCGAGTCTAGAATCGATTGCACCAAGTCCCATGTCTCTACGATGTATAGACTGGCCGTTGCTGGGGTGGCTGCTAGGGTAAACAAAGTGTCACAAGTTGTCTAACATACTTGAGAGTCGTTTGCCGGAACACCAGGTCCCCATGATATATAGTATAGCCGTTGCTAGGGTAAACAATGTGTCACAACATTTGTTATCGTGTGTACAACCGATTGCACCAAGTCCCATGTCTCTACCATGTATAGTTTGCCCGTTGCTAGGGTGGTTGCTATGGTAAACAATGCGTCAAAAGTTTCGTGTTCGAGTCTAGACTCGATTGCACCAAGTCCCATGTCTCTACGATGTATAGTTTGGCCGTTGCTAGGGTAAACAATGTGTCACAAGTTGTCTAACATACTTCAAGGTCGATTGCCGGAACTCCTAGGTCTGCACGATATATAGTATAGCCGTTGCTAAGGTGGTTGCTAGGGTAAACAAAATGTCACAACTTTTTTTTCGAGTGTACATTGGATTGTACCAAGTCCCATCTGTCTACGATGTATAGTTTCGCCGTTGCTAGAGTGGTTGCTAGGGTAAACAAAGTTTACTCAGTCACGTCATAGCCCCTATGCTGTACACATTCCATTTAATATATGCATTTAGCATATAGGTAGTGACGTCATAGTCCCCTGGTCCTGTACACAACATCCAAATGCTATACTTTATAGATGTATTATATAGGTAATGACGTCATAGCCCCCCTATCCCGTACATTATCCATTTAATATATGCATCTAATATATACCTAGTGACGTCATAGCCCCTGGTCCTGTACACAACATCCTTATACTATATTATCTACATTTATAATATAGCTAGTGACGTCATAGCCCCTTGTCCTGTACGCAACATGCATATATACTACATTATATAGATGTATTGTGTAGCTAGTGACGTCATAGCCCCCTATGATCATGTCTCTTATGGACAAATAACATTGCAATCTGCTATATATCCTAACAGAGAAACCAACGAAACATTGTGTTCACCCTATATCCGCCTACTGAAATACGTCACAGCCTACTTGATGACGTCATAGTCCCCTATCATGTTCACATGCATATGCTATATACATTCAATACAGTAAATTACGTCATAGCCCCCTAGGTAGATGCTCCTTATGGCCATATACACATAGGACTGCACTCATATATTCTATAATGTGTTAAGTATATGGGTGGAGTTGTGTAGTTGTTCCACAACCTTTTATCCCTTGGCTATAGAGCAAGCATCTGTACTTGTGCACTTATTCCACGGAAATATCGAAAAATGACAAACTCCTGATTTTGACTCCCTGTATTACGCAATGCGTGCACATACAAAGATTTTCAATAAAAAAAGAAACTAAGTTGGGCAACTGGGAAAGCAGTCCCGAGTTCACTTACCACCTCCAGGTCACAGATTCCGAGAACATTCATTAGGAAAATTACTTTCAGTCCGTTTTCAAAATCGAAATTTAACATGGGAAGGGTTAAGGACATTTGTACTCACAAGATTGAAAAAAATGCAAAATTGTCATATTTGAAGTTGTCTAAACTCAACAGAATTGTATATACAGAATTATACAGAGACTCACTCTTTAGAACATCAATTTCGCAGGAATAAGGACTTCTTAAGGTATTACTATTCTAATTCTTTGTAGGTTAACAAAAGATTAGACAAGTTTTTCGCAACTTGAAGTCATGTGGAGCTCATTTTAAAACAGAGTTTCACAATTCTTTATTGTAGAACTTGTATGATGTAATTGCTTTAACAATACGTTTTTCGTTTTAGGCTATTGTTACGAACAAATTGTAAATCACCAAGCAAAAATTCTTTGAATTCCTGAACATCTAAACACGATTATGTATAATTCCAACGAAGATCTCTTCAAGGTAAGTAGAAGAGAGCAAACTACTATTACTATTGTATATTGCTTGTGTATGAAAGTGGATTTCGTATAATTGTGTTACACTTAAAAAAGTAGACTCGGTTTCGAAATCAATTAGCTTATCCTTACTTCAACAAGCTGAAACGTATATCAAGCAAGATATATGTTAGTCCAATATTGGTAGTTGTGCAATTTACTGTAAATTAGAACTTGTTAATAACATTGCAACTGATTATATACATTAAATCCTCTCTTACGGATGCCTGTTGGGTCTTACAAAGTTCCTTGCAATGATAATACAACTAAACAGGTAATAATGGAGAGAAGATTTAAAAGTGTATCCTTTATTTAAAATTACGTAACTTTACACCAGTTCGCCCCACATTTAAAGTCATGTTGTTCACTGTGATCCTAAGTAATGGTTGCTACCAAGACAAGAGTGCTACAGGAAGAATATTCGTTAGCGGTAGTTGTGTAATGAATTTTCGTTTAGGAATAACATCTTTCTGTTTCGGGGAATCTTCTAATCGAAAACATGAGTTATTTGAATTTGTCTAAACTCAACAGAATTTAATATCTGGATTTCGTAATGGAATTCGATGTCATTGCTGCAACGAGAAAGGAATTATATGAACGAATTGTAGACTTATTGCAATGCTAATTCTACAGAGACTTACTCTTTAGAACATCAATTCTGCAGTAATAAAAACTTCTTAAAATGTTACTATCCTAATTCTTTGTAGGTTGACAGAGGATTAGGCAAGTTTTCCGCGACTTTAACTCATGTGGACCTTGTTTTGAAACGGAGTTTCACAATTCTTTATTGTAGAACTTGTTTGATGTAATTGCTTTAACAACAATACCTTTTTCATTGTAGGCCATTGTTACGAACAAATTGTAAATCACCCAGCAACAATTCTTTGAATTCGTGAAAAACTAAACACGGTTATGTATAATACGAACAAAGATGTCTTCAAGGTAAATAGCAGAGAGCAAAGTACTATTATTATTGTATATTGCTTGTGTATGGAAGTGGATTTCGTGAAATTGTGTTACATTTACTAAAGTAGACTGCATTTCAAATAAGTTCGAAATCAGCTAGCTTATCCTTACTTCAACAAGCTGAAACGTATCTCAAGCAAGGTAAATGCTAGTTGAAGATTGGTAGTTGTGTACTTTGCTGTAAATGTGCTTTGCTTTGCTGTAAAATAAATACAAGTGTAGAACTTGTTAATAACATTGCAAGTGATTATATACATTAAACCATCTGTTACACATGCTAGTTGAGCCAAACAAAGATTCTTGCAATGATAATACAACTAAACAGGTAATAATGGACAGAAGATTTAATAGTGTATCCTTTATTTAAAAATACGTACCTTTATATCAGTTCTCACCGCTTTTAACGTCATGTTGTTCACTGTGATCCCAAGTAATGATTGCTGGCAAAACAAGAGTGCCACATTAAGAATATCCATTTGTGGTAGTCCTGTAATGAAATTTTGTTTAGCAATAACATCTTTCTCAACATAAACTTTTGTTTCGGGGAATCTGTTAATCGAAAACATCGGTTATTTGAATTTGTCTAAACTCAACAGAATTGTATATGCGATTATCCTAATGAAACTCGATGTCGTTGCTGCAACGAGACAGGATATATATGCATGTATGTAGACTTATTGCAATGCTAATCTACAGAGAATAACTCTTTAGAACATCAATTTTGCAGTTAAAGTATTACTATTCTAATTCTTTGTAGGTTGCTAGAAAATTAGACAAGTTTTCCGCGACTTGAAGTTATGTGTAGCTCGTTTACAAACAGAGTTTCACAATTCTTTATTGTAGAACTTGTATGATGTAATTGCTTTAACAATACGTTTTATATTGTAGGCTATTGTTAGGAACAAATTGTAAACCACCCCGCAGCAATTCTTTGAAATCGTGAACAACTACAGTGGATTATGTATAAAACCGACGAAGATCTCTTCGAGGTAAGTAGAAGAGAACTACTATTACTATTGTATATTGCTTAAGTATGGAATTTGATTTCGTGTAGTCCTGTTATGAAATTTCGTTTAGGAATAACATCTTTCTGAACATAAACTACTGTTTCGGGGAATCTGTTATTCGAAAATGTAAAACGAACAACAATGTTTACAATGTAATACAAATGTAATACATTGTAAAACGAATTGTTGTTAAAGCAATTACATCAAACAAGTTATACAATAAGGAATTGTTAAACTCTTTTTCAAAAGGAGCTCCACATGACTTCAAGTCGCGGAAAACTTGCCTAATCTTCTGTCAACCTACAAAGAATTAGAATAGTAATACTTTAAGAAGTCTTTATTACTGCAAAATTGATGTTCTAAAAAGTTAGTCTCTTTAGAATTAGCGTTGCAATAAGTCATATGAATTAGCATTGCATATATGAATTAGCATTTCATATAGTTGATTCATACATTTCCTCTCTCGTTGCAGCAACGACATCGAATTTCATAACGATATCCAGATATACAATTCTGTTGAGTTTAGATTAATTCAAATAAACCATGTTTTCGTTTAACAGATTCATCGAAACAGTAGTTTATCTTGAGAAAGATATTATTACTAAACGAAATTTCATTACACAACTACTAGAAATGGATATTCTTCCTGTAACACTCTAGTTTTGCTGGCAATCATTACTTGGGATCACAGTGAACAAGAAGACGTTAAAAGCGGCGCGAACTGGTATCAACATACGTATTTTTAAATAAAGGATACACTTTTATATCTTATGTCCATTATTGCCTGTTTAGTTGTATTATAAAAAAAACATTGAAACTGTTGAACAAGACTATATTATTCGAAAAAAATAAATTGCACGTAACGTTTCGACCTTCTAGCAAAGGTTCTCATCAGACATACACTGAGTCTGCTGAAAATATGTGTATAATTTGGGTTCGTTATTGGGTGATGTGTTTTGAGTATAGCGGGAGTAGGTTTAATAAAAATTTTTAGAGCTGCTTATACCTTATATTTATATTCTTACACTCAACATAGTAAGTACTATTCTGGTTTATATTCGTGTTGGGGGAAGTGTTCGTGAATATTATCTTTTATTTCTTCATTGAATTCCTCTAAATCTTTTAATTCTTTTTGTTGGTCCAAGTTTTTTATGGTTTTAGATTTAATTGATTGATGCTTTCTAGGTAGTTTAGTTAAAATTTTGGTTTGTGGTGCTAAAGAAGGTTTAGTAGTGACTCCTGGACTGTGATATGGACGTATCCTATTTGTGTTATTTCTTTTGTATTTCTTTTTATTTTTAGTTTTTCTTTTTTTATTTGATTTATGATTTTTGATACTAGTTTGTTTATTGAATGAGAAGTTATTAGAGTTAATAGAAGTTCTGTTGTTATAACTATTTTATTGGATTGGATGTCTTTAATTTTTATAAGATTTGTGTTATATATTTCTAGTATGGTTATTTATTATATGTCTAGTGATTTTTATATTAACCGTTTTATTTTTTTAGTACTTATGTTTGTCTTATCAATAATATTATTAATTATTTCTCCTAATATTATTAGTATTTTACTGGGATGGGATGGGCTTGGCTTAGTATCATATTGTTTAGTAATTTACTGTCAAAATGTGCTATCTTACAATGCTGGTATATTAACTGCCTTATCTAATCGGGTTAGGGATGGTTGTATTTTACTTGCAATTCCTTGAATAGTAAATTATGGGAGTTGAAATTATATTTTTTATTTGGGTGACTTACATTACGGAAGCGAAATATCGATTATTGTTACTTTTGTTGTGCTGGCGGATAATAAAAAGAGCTCAAATTCTTTTTTCAGCGTGGGTACCTGCAGCGATGGCTGCCCCAGCCCCAGTTTCTGCTTTATATACTACTTTGGTTACTATTAATTCTTCTACTTTGGTTACTGCTGGGGTTTATTTACTAATTCGTTTTAGCAATGTTTTAACTGATAGTTTTACGGGACGAGTCTTTCTGGCTTAACTATGTTTATGGCGGGGGTTGGGGCTATCTATGAATATGACTTAAGGAAAATTATTGCTTTATCTACTTTAAGTCAATTAGGGCTAATAATAATGATTTTATCAATAGGGTTTTCTATATTAGCTTTTCTTCATTTATTAACACACGCTCTTTTTAGGGCCTTATTGTTGTTATGCGCGGGGGCTATCATTCATAGGGTAGGAGATACTCAAGATATTCGATGCATTGTATATCAAATACCATTCATTGACTTTGTCTTGTTTAAACACAGCTAATTTAACTCTTTGTGGGGTTCCTTTTTCAGCTGGGTTTTATTCTAAGGATTTAATTCTGGAAATTGGATCAATGGCATGAACTGATTTAATTAGATTTTTTTATTATTTTTTCCAGCGGGATTAACTGTGTGTTATTTGTTCGTTTAAGATATTATTTAACTGGGATGGAATTTGCTGTTAGTGGCTGTCACGGGACAGGTGATAATGCTAATTTAGTTATAGTGCGGGGAATGTTGGGTCTTACTGGGGCTTCCATTTTAGGTGGGGCTAGTATAAGATGGTTATTATTTTCTTGTCCGTCCGTGGTAGTGCTACCATTGCCCCTTAAAACCTTAAAATGGGGGCTTTATTTGTTACCAGTATTGGGGCTTGGGCTGGGTTTTTATTAGGAGATTCTCGTCTGGGTAATAATCAAGTAGTATTTGGGGGAGCTAATTTTTTTATAAATATAATAGGTTCTATATGGTTCTTACCTTATTTATCTATTAATTTTTGTATTCTGGTATCCGGCTACGTCGGGGGGGGGGGGGCTTATAATAAAGTTGTTGACCAGGGGTGAAGAGAGATATTAGGAGCTCAGGGGATTTTTAATTTTATAGCGAATGGTTCTGTCCTAAGTACTAAGATGCATTTTAACGAATTTAGATTGCATTTGTTTTGTTTTTTCATTTATTTTAATTATATTTTTAACTATTATTGTTTATTTGAATAGCTTATGTTTAGAGCATAGTATTGAAGATGCTAAAAAGAGTAGGTAGCTCTTCAAATGTTGGTACTCCCTAAGAAAATGTTTCTCATTTTTACCTTGAAAAAGTAGTGTAAATTGTTATACTGAGGGGGTTAATAAATGTTTAATTGAAGAGGTAATAACGGGGTTTAACCGCTAAATATAAAAGTTAGCAGCCTTTTCTTGTTTAATTAACTATCTACCTCCTTAGTGGGGGTTATTTAGGTTTCCCAATTTTGTTATTAACAGTAACACGCCTTTAATTCGGCTTCCAACTAATAAACAAGGGTGAAGTGATCACCTTAAAATCAGATCGAAACTGAGTGCTAGTATTGCTTCTTGTTAATAAGTAAGACAAGTTGATAGACAACACCTTTTGGCTGCAAACCAGATATTATAATTAACTATTATCCTACGTGGGTCATTCAAGTGATCCTTGATTTCATTCGTGGTATAAACCAACAAGTAGGATTAGGAGGAAAATTATTGTTACAATGGTTCATGATATGATTCTGGAGGTGGTTAGTGTAATTGCGGATGGAAGAAGTAATACAATTTCTACGTCAAAGATAAGGAATATTACTACAATAAGAAAGAAGCGAATTGAAAACGGCGTTCGAGGAGATGATTTGGGGTCAAAGCAACACTCAAACGGTGATCTCTTTTCTCGATCAATAATTGTTTTTTATAATAACGAGGCTAAGAATATTATAGCGGTTGTGATTGTTGTTGTGATTAAAGTGTCTGTTAGAATTGTATATATTATCTATTTCATTTTATATGAATTTTTTAATTGGAAGTCAAATGTATTGTTTATACCAAATAGATAATTATCCTCCTCATCAATAAATTGAAATATATAGAAATAATCATACTACATCTACAAAATGTCAATATCATGCTGCTGTTTCAAACCCGAAGTGGTGGTTTG
>JAGDQP010015462.1:6130-28132 GCA_022664845.1 Lepisma saccharinum
ATATATTGCAGTTTTGTGTAAAAACTGTACGTGATGGAAACAAACAGTTTTCATTTTCGGAATGAGCAGGTCAAAATTATTCAGAAACAGCAATTACCTGCGAGACAACCGAACCCATGCTGACCAGTGTTATGATCGAAAATAGATAACTTTCTTGAATAATACCGTAATTAGAAATTAACGTATTTTATGGGAATATATTTCGGTAAGAATTCATAGTTTTTCAGTTTATAGTAAAGATGTCTTTAAAGTTGTATTATCTCTAGGAACTAAAATTCTTCGTATAATTCAAAATATTTCTTCAGTTCCCTGGAGGTTTATTAATATTTTATTACAAACTACACCAAATAACTTCAGCCCTTAGTTCCTTATATTAGTCAGGGTGAAGATATAGGAAACATAACAATACGGCAGTGAATGCTTAAATAATCCCATCATTTGTGTCGTACGGCTGCAGAAATACAAAGCAATAGTAAATTGAGATGAATGTCTAAGGATTTTAATTCTCCTGCTGATTACATTGATTATCTGCAGCGTAAAGTAATAAATAGTTGCTATGTGAAAAACCGACATGTTGAGAAAAAACATGAAAAAGAACGAGTTTTACTGAAAAAAAAAAAAACTTTTTTTTTAACACTAGATGGAATTAAGCCTAGAAAGACACGGCTGGAAAGAAATTTTCAGTTTATTTCAGGTCAATAAATTTGAGACAAGACTATATATGCGAAGTTATTTTGATATTAATACAATATTAATTTGCAATTCTGTAGTATTTATTCCATAAAATTATTGTAGGATCATAGTATCTGGTATAGAAAATGGCATAGTTTCTGTACTTCGTGGATTAGATGAAAGAATCTATCTACGTAATCTTTCTTTTCATTTCTAAACTTTTGTTGTGCTTGAATTTTGATTGATTTGACTAACCTTGTTTTATTTTTATTTTGTTTTACCAAAACTCAAATTGATTTAACTGGCTCGTTAGTTTTATTCCCAGATTCCCTCAATATTTCTTCCATATTGTGCTGATTTTTTAAGTTCTTGTGTACAGATGTGTGCTGAAAAATCATATTTATTTTTCGACTTATCGCGAAGGCTGCGCTATACTTTAATACTAAGCATGTTATAACATTTGTAAATTATTAATCCAGTCCTGTGTTCATATTTTGTAGTGTTTATTTGTGGCGTTGAAACGTAGTGTTGGTTTAACTTGCATGTCTATAAACGAGAATTTTTATGTATGATAATGTTTTTACGTGTTGGGTGTCTGACAGTAAGAAACCATAATAGAGCACACGAATTTCCAGATATAGTGAGTTTTCACATACAATGTCAATAAAGAATATGTATACTGCGTAGTAACGCTTTTGAGATTTTTTTTGTGTTACATTTTTCTTTTTTTTTTAGTAAGTGAAAAGTATGAGAACAATAAAAAGTTTTATGCGCTCAGTTAAGCAATACGTAAATCTTCATGTTTTTCAGAATATTCTGCATTCATTGTCCCAACATTTTATTAAAAGGCACCGTGACAGTAGTCGGAAGTTATCAGAATTGAACTTCAGCAACAGAAATGTAATTTAGGGATATCAAGATCCTAGGTTCTTACTTGCTAGATGATAGGACGTACGGTAACTTTCCTTTGAATAAGTTCGGGGTTGCTTCATCTGTTTTAACAGAATTCATTTGACCACAGATTCCACTTTAGTTATACATGATTTGTACTTGTTAATACCATCTTAAGAAAAACTTCTCTAAGTGCCGGGCTAATCTATCCATTTCCCCTTTTACCGTGTTCTAAATCTTCAGGCGACGTAAAACTCTTTTGGAAGATTTAACGCTAGAATGTTATCCCCAAGGTACTTCCTGACGAAAGTCTACCGTCTGGAGGTACTCCAGCAGCTTGGTAAAGTTTTCTCAAAAGAAGGTAAATGAAGATCTAAAAGGAATGGAAATTATGTTATTCTTCGTCTTCTACATTTGCTGCTGTATACCAGGCTTACGTTAGACTTTTACTCATCTTTGCCCTATTTATGTTTTTCTTTTTCTCCAAGTTTGAATGATACGACCACATATAAAATTCTATTGAATTCATGAACAAAAAATATCTTCAACAAGCTTGTTCACTAAAATCTTATTCTTGGCCTTCTCCTATATCAATGAAACACTGTCCTGGTCACAACGACCATTTTTCTGTGTATTTTTCATTAGTTATAAAGTCTTTTTGTAAAATTATTATTACGTCTAATTATTTTGTACTGCGCAGTTTGCAGAAAAAAATCCACAATAAAAGTCTCCACATGTAGCGGGGTGCCTTGACTCGACACCAGCAGTCAGTAGCTGGTTCAGCTGAGGTGCGAGGAGAGGAACGCTCCACATACAGAGGTTGGCTGTGGTAGTTCAACAGTTAGAACACTTGATCGACAACTAGGTTCGAGTCTCGGTCAGGGCAGTGACTAATTTTTCTGTATATTTTTCAAACTTTGTTCCGTTAAGATGACACAGAATAGACGGTTCTAAAACACGGAAAAGAAGTATATTGTGGGCCGGCGCATTGCGATATTTAAGAGAACCAAAGCATTCAGACATTACATGTAGTTCTGTAGATCAAATGACACACCTACTTCCGAAACGAGTTAGTGAATTCTCTTAAGAAAGGATCTCCAGCTTGGAAGCATCAAATTGTGAATTTACCTATCGTTGCAGGAATATATCGCAATGTTTTTGTTGCTGCCCGTTTATAATTACGGGATGACGATAGGTAGGGCAGAATAATGTGCGGGTGTAGCCCACAACTAGTTTAATTATAAATATTATAGGTTACTTAGAAGGCCGTTTGGTACAATAGCTATTTACAGTGTGATTGTTTTGTTTAACCTCCTTTTTTTTTTGGCGTTGCCTCGTCACGTGTGAGGGTTAGCACCACCACAGTGGGTTAAGCGCTTATGATGAAAGCCCCGCTGACAAGCTCTGCGAGGGTCGGGAGTTTGGTTCAAGTGCAAGCCTCTTGAGAACGATAGGGTTGGAAGGATAGCCCCGCTGACAAGTTTGATCCTAGTGCAAGCGTCTGGAGATCGGATAAAGTTAGGAAGTTAGTTTTAAACGCAAGCCATTTGAGAACTAGAGGAGGAGAGGATTTGAGCACCCGGACGAGAGTGATAGCTCTTGCTTTGATATGTGGCTTTTTTATAGCCCTGATTTTGGGTGGCATCCCTTAGGTCCCTCCTCCTGCGACGCTGGTTTCATCTACGTCGATGCTAGTTTCATCTTCGGTTGTCGTCTGCTTGGTGTTGTATACTACATGTTTGTTTACATAATATCACTTGTAGTACACCTGTGTTTGTATGTGAGTGTTTGCACGTGTTTATGCACGCGGCTCGTTACGATATTGATAGATACTCTGATCGGTTGAGATGCATAACTTTTCCTTTTCCTAAATTTGATGATATAAACCGTGACGCTCAATTTGTCTATTTCCTTCTCCGAAAGACTGAAAATAACTATTTTATTGCAAATCAATACTCATACATTTTTCTGTTTGTTTAATAAAGAGTGACTCGCTAATCTACTAGCACTATTGTTTTCAGAAATTAAATGTGTTCTTCAGTAAAATCTGCTGCAGGTAGTGTAGTAGTAGTTTAAAATAGTGTAAATTTCCCTGTTCAAACTCAAGAAACAATTAAGTACAGCAGCGTGCGAACGGACGAAATCTACAAATAAATTTGTTTAAAGCTATACTGACGATAAAACTGTAGGTCCTGTCTTAAGTTCACAAACTTGCTTAGGACGTTAATAATTCAAATCCAGACAAAAGCTAATCACTTTACTTCTGCTTTGTTTATAATCCTAAATCATAGCTTGAAAATCACTTCGTTCTATCTCACTGAAAAACACTAAGAGAGATGGAAAGTACACCCACCATGTTGTAAAAGACGATGTTTTAGTAAGATTTAACAAAACAGTCACATCGCTGCTAGAAAAAATCAAAACTTTGTCGGTATCATTTCTTTCAGAAGCTAGTAAAACAGAGTATTTTAATTTTTGCAAAGTCGAAAAATACTCTGATGTATAATTCAGAAAAAATGAGCCACCGTGTGAATATTAGAGACCCTAAGAAAAGCATGTAAGATACTGTGAGCGAAGAAATAGAACTATAAATGATTCCAGGTTTTTTCAGATACTGTTGGTAGGACCTCGCAAAGCTTTTTTTTTTTACCCCCTAAATGATACCGTTTTACAAGAAATGGTCGCATTTTCATTTAAAAAAAAATCCCTGAAACATCTAGTGCTTTAGCATAACTACGTAAGAATTAGGCTACTGCACTCAGTCATACTCGAACGGAACAAATATCAGCGGCCATTGTTTCATAGAGCAGAATAGCCACGTTACCAGAGTAAAATTCTTACTGTGATGTTCTTTTTCTTCACAAAACATCACTTATTTATAATGTACTATTAACACACTGGAAATAAGTTTGCCATCTGAGAGAAAATGTAACTGTATTTGTTGTACGTTATTTCTGCCTGTGTTCCCTTATCTAGTCAATATTATAATATAATATTTGTTGTATGTGTTTCATATTATAATATTTATTGTATTTGAAGTTTGTTCCGTCTTATGTACTTCTTGATGATGATTTGTTATGGTAATGTGAAGGTAGCACTAAGAAAGATATGAAACCAAGTATTATTTCAAATATTATAGTTGTTAAATGGTATTGAGATTTTATTTTCTATTATGTAAATAAATAATCATGCTTGAAAGTATGTGTATTCATTCTATTACCGATTTCCAGCTGGGTTTTTAATGCAAATAAAACAGTCCAATAGCTTTTATTGGATAGTGTGTTGAAGTTTAGCGGTTTCTCAAACTTTGAAACCAATGATAAGTCAAAAGTCAGGTCTTCGAGGAGGCCGTACCTTGCGCACTGAATTTGCGTATCAGATACGCTTCAAGTGAGAAAAATAATTGTGCTTATACATAATTTATTGAAGGATAACTGTTGTTTTGAGAACTCTTGCGTTCAGAATGGTACTACAGCTAAGCAGGGTTGGGCTGGATGCACTAACAGAAGGAACAGATGGTCCAATTGTATACATTAGATTCTTTTGGGGGTAAGGTATGATATCTCAGTAGTCCTGGAAAATAAAGAATTGCACTCTGCCAATTACTGTTAAGGAGAAATATCTCAAAACATCTAGTGTAAAAGCTTTTGTTGATATTACCAGTGTGTGTTCAAATCCAGGCTTTCAGATACTACATTATATTTTTTTTTATACAAATATCAGAGTTCCTACGCATCCTTGATTTTTTTATCGAGTTTTCAGTCCAGAAAACTTCTGAAATTTTGATATTGATCCTAATTCAGATGGCTTTAAGTGTCCATTATCTTCCCTTTAAGAAGCTGAGGAATAACAGGAATAAGAGAAAAGAACTATGTAAATAGATTACTGAAATAAATAAAAAAAAAAGGACACATGATTCAAGTATTGCTTTAGAAGAACGAGAAGCAAATGAGTTAGCGGAAGCAGCAGAGAAGAAATTGTATTTCAAACTTCTTACAAAGTTGAGTCTTCTTCAAAAAGGTGCTGAGAAACAAAATGAAGAATCACTACATTTCGATTAGGAGCTTGCTCAATTGCAAAACAAAGTAAATCTGCCGTAAATGCTAATACAACTATGCTCTGCATTATTCTCTGTATAAGTCATCAGTTTGGTTTTAGCTATGTTCGCATTTGATTCTTTTTGCATTGGAAATATAAATAGTAAATGTGGATTTGTTTTGTTTTAAATTAGACCAAAAGAACTGTAGGTGGATCGTGTGGCTATGAGGAGAGTGGGGCGGTCACTTCAATAAGTTCTTTTGTATAAGTTGCTTTCATAGTTATCATAATCGCGGACTTCGATTAAGCATTTCCAGTTATATGTTCTTGAAACATGAGAAAATGTTAAGTAGACCTGAAAAAGTCCTGAATCAAGATTTTGGATAAAGAAAAATCTCGCGTGGGACAACTGTTGAAAAATACTCAGAAGAAATGTTGCCGTGACCGGGAACCGGATCTGCCAGTTCCCGGCTGAGTTTACATTATGGCATAGCCAACCAGCTAGTAACTGGGAGATCCGGGTCAAAGTTCTAATCACGGCAACGATAAATTTTTCGAGTTTCTCACAAAAGTCTTTGTGTAAATGTGTATAATATGCCATTCTTTCGCATCTGCACGATTTGCAGTAATATTTCTCAACAGAACCTCCGCATGTAGTGGAGTGCCTTGATATAGCATCAGCAAAATAAGTGGTTTAGCCGAGGCGTGAGGAATGCTCCATATACACAAAGTTGGCCGTGCCGTAGTGGTACAATGGTAAATTCCCACCTGGGAAGTGGGAGATCCGGGTTCGAGTCACGGTTACGACGATTTGTGTGTGTGTATTTTCCAGACACTGATCCCTTGAATCACTGCATTATACCCTCAATCATGCTTTGAGCTGGCATAGCCGTAATCCGACAGTGTTGCTTCAGGTTTTTCATGATTTAAATTATTTCATGTTCATTTTTGTTTTCGGGCTTAAGCTGCACCATTACTGAACAGTGTTTCTCCTTAGATTGCCTGCTACCATCGGCGCTGCCGACAGTGGCACGAAGTGCATCAAAATTCATTGGGAAAACTGCATCCCTGAGAATGACTGTATAGTTATCACAAATGTGAGCGGCAAGCTTACAGAATTCTACAAACTAGTATCTATCAAAACAACGTCTTCCAACATAACTGCCATTAATACGTTAACGTGTCTATAAAATTTACTTGTAACAATGTCCGTATCATTTAGTAGCTCTGCTCACTTCAGGAAATTCTCTATTACTAACGAGGACAATGTAGGATTTTAAATAGGTACGTATTGTTTTCGTAAGTATTTTTGTTCATCAAAGACGCATTTTATATGGTAAGAAATTTTATTTGAAACTAGGGCAGTGGGGATATTTTTGACTTAAGAATGGAAACAATTTTATTGAGAATCCCCGTATCTGTGTTAAAATGTACAACTATCTGCAAATATATTAACCCAAACTAGAGTAAAATAATCAAATATTGCTGCTTTTATGGTACTGTCAACCTGCGAATCTGACTGATGGAAGTATTTAGACAAACCTCAACCTGGATTGGACGTTTTTGCCCAGTACCAAATTTCACAAGCTTTATCCTCTCCAGAAATTGCATAGGACGGGCGTAAGCCATAGTGCTGTTACCGCCCATATAATTAATTTTATCTTATCCAAAAATTGCTGATAACTCATTTACCGATTTGAAAAGTTACTTTTCCGACCATTTAGATTCTTCGGGTGTATACGAAGTCAGGTATGAATATGATCAAACTTAAGTCGGTATGATAAAAGAAACATGAAAACAAAGAGTTTAAGAGTATTCGAGACACGCAAAAACATCTATCCCGTTTCAAATTTGTGTAAGCAGTTTAGCAAATTAAAAACTTCATACCGCATCATCTATCAGATTGACAGTACTACAAAAGAATCGTACTAAAAATCTCATAGTAACACACACAAGGATAACTTCAATAAAACTTGGTTTCCATTTTTAAATATTGTACTGAGGAGAGAATAGCCGTACAACCACTTCCTGTTAAAAATATCCTTTCCTTTGCCCGCGGACTAAGATGGCGCTATTTTTGGGCCAAAAATCCACCAGACACGCTTTCCAATAAACTCTATACTAGCCTTGAACGCTTCCATCCTCCCTCAAACATGGACCCACCTCCATTTCCTAGCAACCATCCCCTCGAACGTTAAACTCCTCAGTTATCTCTGCCAGCACCAATAGTGAGTTCTCACATCAGGTGACCAACCAACCTAACCGATAACCAACGCAAAGCCCTTGTAACGCTACGCGTGAACCATGATGATATGGTGGTCCTAGCGGACAAGGGGTCAACTGCAACAGCTTAGACAAAGTTGACTACCCCTAGGAGGCTTACCGTCAACTATCTGATCCCAGCACCTACAAGTCCACCGCCACAGACCTAACCTACACCCACTAACAGAAAATTTCCTATTTTATTACCGCTATGGTCCTCGTGAGGGCATATTTGAAATGTCCATAAAGTACCGAACCTCTGGACAGACCCATGGTAGCCAGCTATAATTCCCCTACTGAACGAATTTCTGCTCTTGTTGATTCCTTCCTTTAACCACATGTTCAAGCGCTGCCCTACCACTTCTCAGAAATCATCCGTAAATTAATGCTTCTCCGTTCTGATATACTGCTTTGTACAATAGATGTTACTTCCTTGTATACCAACATTCCTCATGCCCATGGCTTAGTACAGCGTTTCTCAACCTTTTTCATGCCGCGACCCCCCAAAAGTATTTTTTTCTTTATAATAAGCGGCTTCGTTTCACTTTTATGAAATAACCTCCTGAAGGCTTCACCCCCCCCCCCCACACACACCTATATATATATATATATATATATATATACTGACATTTTGACACTGAAATAATTTTTCTAAGTTACATTTTACCCCTGTTTGGGGGTTGAAACTCAAAAGTGAACCTTGCGTATGGGAAAATACAATGTTAATTCAGAGGAGTGATTTGTGTCACAAAAATATTGTATCATCTTTCGATCTCCATCTGCAATATTTTAACTACCATCTGACTTAATTGCTTCGTAATTAATAAATTTAGACAAGGAAAAGTAGTCAGTCTTCTGAATTAACATTGATTTTTCCATAAGCGAGGTTCACTTTTGAATTGGAACCCCCAAAATAGCGGTTAAAATTTTGTTTTGGAAAATTATTTTTGCAGCGTCAAAACGTCAGGGTTTTGTGAACAATGGTAGAAAATTTCATGGAAATATGTTGAAAACTCAGGTCTGTTTCTCAGTTACACCGAAGTACTAGAGTCTTTATATTAAAAACATGGTATTTAGGACAAGGATCAGCACCTAACTTTTAACGTAGAACTGAAAATGACTTGATAATGAGTATGGCGTAAATTGAACCGGACATTTTGAAACTGGTTAACTAAAAAAGAGGCTCAGATTTCGCGCTAATAGTAAATATGTGCAATCTTTCGTAACGTTTTAATTCTTTTTATCTTTTTTAATTTTGTGTAACATTTGCTTTTCATTTGAAAATGTGACAGTCGATTTGCTGCATTTGATAATAAATATCCAAATTATATGACCGGAAAACAATTCAACAAATTATATTATCTTTAGTACTTATAAAAACAAGTAAAATAAAATGCTTTTTGGAAATATATTAGTTTTAGCCTACAAAACCTTGGTTAATTTTTTCACCTACTCTCGCGACCCCCTTGCACACACACCCACGCTGAGAAACACTGGCGTAGCAGCTTTGGAATTCTTCCTTAACCAGAGACCCAAACATCACATCCCAACCACAGTTTTCCTTCTTAACCTGGCCAGCATAGTTCTCACATGCATTAACTTCAACTTTGACGACAAACACTACCTTCATATCAGAGGCATAGCCATGGGTACGAGAGTGACACCTTATGGTAATTTGTTTATGGGCAAGCTCGAACATTGTATCCTGATGTTATGGGTGTAGACTGGTGAAACCAGTCTACACATTCCTAGAACAGCTGAACCACTCCGTGTTGTTCAGTTTACTTTGTCCATTTCTAACAAAAGTCACATTCCTTGACGTGAATGTCACTTTAGAAAACAACACCCTTACTATTTCCGTCCACATAAAACCTAGCAACCATATGCAGTATTTACACTACTTAAGTTCCCACCCTTACCACACCAAGAAAGCGATTCCTTTCTCCCTTGCCCTAAGAGGACAACGCCTGAATTCTATCCCGCCTTCAACTGAAACTTACAACGAATACCTCCAAGAGGCTCTAGTCAACCGAGGCTACCCATCTAACCAAACAGATTCGCCGTGCATCCTGACACATTCAATCCACTCAAACCTCCAACACTAATGCCAACCCACAGGCTTTAATCAACCAGTTCCATCCTAAACTAACCAAGATCAAACAAATCCATATTCTCCAATCTGATCCAGACAGAAGTTCAATATTCCCCACTAAACCGAGATTAGTTTTCCAGCATCCCCCTAACTTAGAAACATCTTGGTCCATACGAATCCTTCCTCGTCATCACCACAAACAGGCGTCCATATATGCAAGAGACCCAGACGTAGTACCTGCTCCATTTCATCACTTCTCCCACAGTCACTATCAATACTGCTAGTGGCCGGTACACCCTAAATTACAAGGGTACATGCCACACCTTTAATGTAATATACATCCTAAACCTGCAAGTTCTGTGATGCCTTTTATGTTGGGGAAACAGGTGGTGTTCTGAACCAGCGTCACTTTTGCACTATCAACAAACCGGATGCCCCAGTCTCCTTACACACAAAGTCTCACAACACTAATTTTGATCTATCTTTCCTGGGTGACATAATATACGTTTTGGCCCCTACGACCAGCACCTCAACTCGCCGTCTGTGGGATGGTGCCTTTATTCATGGTTTGAGCGCGAAACCTGGGCTTAACCTTCTATATCTCTAAACCTCCCGTTTGCTCTGCATTTTCAACACATTTCCTTCCACGATCCCCTCCCGAACTTACACGCAGTACAGTTGTTCCAAGCTCTGAAATATACATGCTATACAGCAGTTAGTTGTCAGCTGTTCTCTAAGCTTGATGCGTCGTCCGCTACGTGGTGCCACTATGGCTCTGCACGTGTTCGTAATTTCTTCTCCGAAATATCTAATTTGTCTATGTATATTATTGTGTGTGTGTTCTCATACGGAACAAATAAGCTGTAAGTAAATTCCTTCCTTTTTATCGTAAATTTACCTTAAATTGCCCTTCCGGTTTTCCTTTATGTTAGTGATATATATAGATAGCCCGTATAAGATTGAAGATCCGGAGGTTTCCCCACAGAAACAATTTTATAATTGACAGCCTCTAGCGCACCTGCCGACCTGGTAACCGTGCGGTCTACGGCGTTAGTCCCACGACTCGAAGGTCCGGGTTCGAGTCCCGGCAGGGGCATGGGTGTCTTTTAAGTAGGGGCATAATCTATCGTGATGGGCCAAAGTCAACCGTTACTAGACTGGCCCATATAAAATTAAGTTGTTTTTTTTTTTTACTTTTTTTACGTACCAATTTATAAGTTGTTCATGATTTTATTTCAAGTCTAAGTAAGGATGCCGCCGCTGCTTGATGAATAGGATATTACACACAAGCAACTAAGCGGTTTATTTGTAATTTGAAGCGGAATATCACTTGTTTTCCGGCTGCACCGCCGTGAACCGAAGACCTTCGCGTCCGGTCGCGCCAGTAATCCACACTGCCGAAAAAAAAAGGAAGTGTAAAGTAAGATGACCGCACCTAACCTGCACTAGGTAAAGTCACTAAATTAAGATAATCTTCGAAAAATGCAAGAAAGCAATTATTAACAACAAATATGAACAGATAGAAAAGTATTTTGAAAGAAAAAACGAAGTAAAATAACTTACCCCCGCCGGGATTCGATTCCGGTTTCTTTCACTCAACAAGCCGACGTCTTAACCACTTACCCACGGTCGGATCTTGCAAACGATGATTTTAAAGTTTATTTACACTGCACGTGTGTTACGTAACAACGCTACGAGACGTCATTCTCTCGTGGATTACTGGTGCTACCGGATCCTAACCGAAGAAACTGAATTACAGACAACACAGTCGCGAAGAGGAGATTTCTAGATTTGATTTCGTAAAACTAATCACTCTTCACTTATCTGTCTTCTGTGCCAGCAACTAAGTTTTATAAAAATGAATTCAGCCATCAGTCGTTATAATTCAAATGAAGCTTTTGTATACATAGAGCGCTTTTTAAATTCATTTTTTGTTTACTCTACAAGGCAGATTGGATTTCAGGATTTTTTTATATATATATATATTCTCTTAAGCGCTCGCACACGGCAGAAAATTCCAGCAACAGTGGCGCCCCAAGCAGGTGGACTGGTATATTAGTGATGGAAGCTTTTGGTTGCAGACGACACGAGGAGTATGATGTCATGATCAGCTTCAAATCTGTGATGTGATGCAGTTACATTAGGAATATACATTAGGGAGTTGCCTGTCTATGAAACAGTTTATCTGTGAAGAGTATTTTATCCTTCACCCCCTTCATTACAATTTTAGTTTTCATCAATTTTTCAGAAATTAGCAAATTGAAGGAATTTAGATATTGTAGTTCTTGACATATTGCATGGGCAATTACTATTACGTGTTGAAGCAGCCACTGACACTTGTCTAATCTGATAATCCCAGTGACACCTACCTAATCCCTTGTACAATTTTGGAGTATGTGGTTTTGAAGTCTTTGAGTGTACCGTACCGCCTTAGTTCTACTGTTAACTGTATTGAAAATATCAAGCTCTAGAATTCATTTTCCCGTGCTTTCGACAGCTTATAGGGCCGAAACATGCTCACTCGATGGTCTGTACCTTTTTTAGTTTCATGTCAGGAATCTCATGTTGTTGGTGTTATTTTGCAACACCGAGTATTAATGAAAAGATTAAGCCTAAAGATGCTGTAACGCTTATAAATCTCTTTTCGCTTATTGATTTCGCATGTGACAAGTTCATAACTACATAAAATTAAACACATCCAATGGATCAGGGTAGGGAGTTTCAGTTTAAATTTAGACACAAAAGTCTTGAAATACTTACGTTTATTAACAACATAAGTTTCATACAAGGAACATTTTTTTGAATATACAGAGAGAGAGAGAGTGTTAGCTACAAATACTATCAAACAAAGAATTCTACTCGATCACCGGAAACATGTTAACTACAGTGATATTCGCAACAGCGCGTCGACATCATATTAGTCATTAGTGATAGCTTGCAATTTTTAACTGACAAAGCTATAAGTTTACTGTATCGTATAACTGACACAATATATGTATCTTCTGGAATGTATATTACACGAGGCATTCACAATCAACATTATTATTTTGAATGAAATTGGGGACATTTAAATTTGAAGTTAAATACGCCCAATTAACTAAACGTGAAATAGAAAAAAATAACATATTGAACAAAGTTATATCATCTTAGTTCTTAAACGAGCTAAGTGACACTATGGATATTTTGGAAACAGGAACTCCAAAATTACTCTGATTGGAGTTAGTCGTATTAAACATTTTGTCTGTAAGTCAGAAACTTATCTCAGTTAGTTTTCGGTTATCCTTGACACTTTATACCAAAATGTTAAATATGAATAACAAGCGCCAGATTACAACTGAACTCAATTAGGACCGTCCATAAAGCCACAAATCACATTTCTCAACACATCGTTTAAACTTCAAGTATTGTATTATTTGGCTGGTCGTGTAGTAAATAACCGGCTAAGTCGGGAAAAATAAATTTTACAGGAGAGCAGTTTGAAAGTTCTGATGGTGTCGGTGATTCAGAATATACTTAAATCAACGCATGCTGTAAGTTCCTCAGTTTTAGGAATTCGAATAAACTAATTCTACACAATGTAGAACTCACCAAAAGAAGTTTATACCTGTAAAATCTCAATTTTACAAAAAAAAAAAAAGTCGACTTAGCCGGTTATTCATTACGACCAACGATTTAATTTTATTTTTGTGACTTTCCAATCAATTCATATACTTTGTACAAAATAAACTTGTACATTGTTAGTGATTTCGTTTCCAAAAGTTCTTATCGCTACTTTGAAAGGTTTTCATACAATCCTTTATTCCATAAGAGTATGATGGGCGTCGACCGATGAGCTAGGAATTTACAGGAAAAGTTACTATTTCAGACGCTTTAGTATGGCCACATATGTCCATCGAATTTGACTCACAATACACCGACATTGCTCTTTATTGATTGTTTAATGTACCCGTGTCGATAAAACCAGACTGCCCCGAAGATCTATGACCAAGCTTCATACATATAAAGCGGTTGAGGAGTACGAGAAGTCAAGTTCTCGTTCCTGTTATCGCAAAGTTGAAGAAACCGTCGGATAAATGAATTCAAATCATTTCAACTGATGAAGGCGATTTTAAAAGGTACTCAAAAGATAATTTGCATTAGTGCTTGTAGACTAACAGAAAAAAGTATGCCAAAGACATTGTCATGCGTAAAATCTGCAGGTGCATCTATCTTGAACAATCGTATTTGATTGTCACTTTATTCTTCGTACTATATTGGAAAGGCCACAAAAAAGATATGACAAAGTCAAACTTCTAACTTGTAAATGTTTAAGAAATTACTGAAAGTTCCACGATTCACTAGAAATACGATGAATCATTACGATGTTAGTTCTTATACATTCCAAAGAAACTTGAATTCAATCTGAAATCAAATTTGTATCATCATCATTCATTCTCAACATTAATAATTGTTTCCCTTCTTCTTAGGGTCGTTACGTAGTAATGCGACAAAAAGGGAGCTTTCATTACAGTGGAACCTTGTTAATCCGGATTATTAAACGGACTGAATTTTTGCATTATACATGAACTCTGTTGTTGCACTTAATATGTTGTCATGGGAATACAGAAGTTACCCAACAGCAACAGCCGTACTATCAATTTAGTGTTGCTACCGGGTAACTTCTGTTCTCTCGCGCACTAGCGGCTCGTAAACTATCCTCGTAACAACACAGCTTAATCTTCTAAAATACTTACAGTAACCAAGCTGTAGGCTGTGGCCGAATTTCTTTGAGTATTGGTGTGCGCACTCTCTCAAATCACGACGGCAACGACCCTTGTAATACGTGTACAGTTGAATCATGTTTCAAGTGCTTTACTGTGAAAATAAATTGGGAGAGGCAATGCAGTAATACAATACAGTATTGTATTTTTCCTATGATTTCTCGAATATTGCGATTATCTGGATCACAGCATCAGTCCGGATAATCGAGGTAGTTCTGTACTAGATAATTACAGAAATGTAGATCAAAGAGATTGAAAGGAACCTTCACGATTACCAGTGAATAATATAAAATATAGGATCAAATTCCTTAATATACTTTTGTAAATATGTATACGCACGATATGATCCAGTATCACGTTTTTCGAAGATAATACTTAAAGGCTTCCTTACGTCAGACGAATAGTTTTGATATTTAATTAAGTGAAATATGCATACAACATATGAATATACGTAGTCAAGGACAATATAAATGCTATATATTAAGAGTTATATAAAAAGGAGAGAAACCTTCAATATTTTGCTGTATCTCATATGTTAAAAACAGGAAACTACTTTTTCAAACACTTCACTACGTATACGAGAGCTATTCTGAAATCAACCTTCTGTGAACTGTTGAGAAAACAAGAAACGTGAGCTCCATACCTATACATCTTATAATCATCTTCTAAATTTCTTTATTCTGTTACAAGCGAGGAAACACGTGTTCCACACCCCAGCCAAATTCGCGATATATATATATATATGCTGAAGGTAAAGAGTTGTTGATTAGAGTGTATTGGTCAAAATTTAAGTTAGTGGGTGCCGTAGAAAGTTTCGATATGAACGAACAAACTTGCATCATGTCGGTTGGCGTCTGTGGTGACTGACGAGCTTGTTGAATTGACCGAGCGAAGTTCTACGTTCAATTTGCATTTTTTTGCAAATACTCTTCCGATGTTTTTCAACTCCTGATCAAATTTCGCAGTGACAGTGGCCGTGCTGGACAAAGTTTTCCTGATTAACGATCAGTTGCGTCGTTTTCCAGATACAGGGGTTCCAATTTGCATCCCCAAATCGACTCCTTACAACATTAAATAGAATTAATATTAAGGTTACCTCAGAAACGAGGAATTGAAGTAAAAGTTACTTTTTGGAAGCTCACTTTGTATTGATACGGCGGTCGGGTTCTTACTGTTGCCAACCTATTATAAAATTCAGTTTTTCTAAATGACACTACGTCTGCTTCCTAGACATTTAATATCAGTTACTGATGATAAACGGCATATGTACAGAACGCAGTGTTGTAAACTATGAATATTATATCAGGATAAAAATATCAATTTTCTACGTATAATAATATACAATATTCACGGTTTGCAACACTGTTCTATCCTTTACGTATTATGTTTATCATCACTAGAGGATAAATATTTAGTAAACCAACATAGCGTCATTTGAAATAATAAACCTCTATACTAAGTTGGTAACAGTTTTCACCTCTTGACCAAAGAAATCATAAGGACTTAATTGCGCCACATTAATCCTTAGTTTTGTTTAAATGCAGTAAAAATTCAACTATCTCCGATTAATTTTGTAGACATCGCAAGCGATGAATGCGGCATAGTTTAAATTGCCGAAAAAATTATTCGCGAAAGACATCACTTCTCAAATTTCTTAAATTCCTTTTGAATTTTTATTAATTTCCCGACTGTTGTGTATGAGATTGATGGATGGTGGCAAATCACGGCTAAGCTTCCAGACGACAACCTTCTGTGACAATACGAAAAAGTGCCTCAATTCAGAGGGAAGAAAAACTAAATTGAAAAGCAGCCTTGGCATTTTATTATATAGATATTTCCTAATTTCTCGTATTTTTAACAGTTTCTCTGAAGGGTGATTCCCAAAAAAACCCTTGTATATGATGTGTACTTAAGTTTTATTTATGTGGTCAACATATTTTGTGTGATAAATCATTTTAAAACACACACGCTGACGCTATCCACTCAAGGAGAAATAAGCTAAATATATCCGAAAGAAGTCGTGAAAACAGTTGCAAAAATTAACGGTACGTAACAATGCCAGCCAGAACAATCTGAATAATACAAAAATATTGAACAAGCTACCTAATTTGTTTTCTAATCATATCTGGAAGCCCAAGTCAAATTCAAGAAGAATCGTTAAAAAAAAAAAGGGTAAGTGAAGTTTTTAAATTTTAATGGATAGCTTGTCAAACACATGTAGGAAAAATTATGGCAGCTTATTTCTCCATAAATACGAGATTTTTACACTATAGGGTACACAGTACATGAAATATGAGATAAAAAATATAATAGTGCAAAAATTCGCTTCTTTTAAAACATTTTATTTTCATCTTAAAGAAAAATCTATTTGAAAAAAAAAGTGAATTCTTAAGAAAACTTAATATAACAGTGATCATTTACAACAATAATAGAATAATTAACATATTCCTTTACTTCCGCACATGTGCGGCTTTTCATTACAATAAAATTGAGGTATTATTTATTGCTGAAGAACGTAAAAAAAATGTAGACAAATATTTACATACTTTTTATCCAAAACTGAAACCATGTGATACCAATAATTCCAACACGTTACAGCTTCCATATAGCTGAATTCAGCATATATACAAATACAACACAAACAATGTCATATTCACAGCACATGAGAAAAAAAAAAGTACGGAATCACATAATATCTTCGAAAATTGTATCTATTTTGATATGATTGGTAAATCGTAATAACACAGAGACCATTCACGAAGGTGTTATTGTTTTGTACACTGCTGCTGTAACATCACCACACTGCTGGATTAAGCATTGGCTAGAAATGAAATAGAAACACACAATTATTTCCTAACCAGTGTTACACCAACTTCACATTCTTTTATTATAAAAAGTAACCAAAAACATCTTGTTGTTTCTGACGTCACATGGGAAAGTACCTCAGGTGCTGGAAAACTGATCGGGGTGAGAGCGGGAACATTGACCGTGAGTAAGACAGGCGCTTTGCGCAATCATAGCTCGGGTAGTGGCCAAGTCAAATGTAGGTGTCGGTGCAGTTCGTTCAGAGTTTTCTGCTTTATGGCTCTAAGCTTGGCTTGTCCGCTGCCGGATCAAGTCACCGAATACGTCAACCCTTTGGGTATAGTGCTGTGAATGAACGCACCGCCCGGCATTGGTTCCAAAATTCAGATCGAGAGATTTGTTCCTGTATGTGGGCGCTCAAAGGCCCTGGATAACGAGGTCGTGAAGGCGTCCACAGAGCAGGACAACAGCCAAACGAGTCGTGAACTTGCCGAAGGCTTCCAAGTTTCTGATGAAACGGTCAGATTTTACCTACATTGGAAGTCGTACAAGTTGAGAAAGTGGGTAACCCACACACTGTCGGAAGCCAACAAGAACGAACGAATGACTGCTTGTTTGTCGTAGTTTTTCCGTTACCGCAACACACAAATATTATATAACTACTCACCAGTGACGAGAAGTGGGTCCTGTATGAGACCCCGAAGCGTGCCACCCCGGGCCCTGTGCCTCACACCATGAGACCACCTCTACACCCACGCAAGATTATGATGCTCTGTATCAGGTGGACTAGTCGCGACGTGGTGCACTACGATCTCATACCATCATTGCGGCCACGTACTCGCAACAGTTGGAACGTATGTAATAGGCACTGCAGCAGAAGGATTGGTGAATCGCAAGGGTGTACCGTTTCTTGCTGACAATGGAAGGTCGCACGTGGCCAGGTATACCATACAGAACTTGGCTACAAGACACTTTGCCATCCACCGTAATCTCTGGACCTTGTGCTAACAAATTATCACATCTTCCATTCCCTTGACAACCACAGTTGAGGTAAATCCTTCGCCAATGAGGCAGATTTGCAGCAGGCACTCACGGCCTTCTTTGTATTCTCAACACCCCCACCCCAGTTTTACCACCAGGGCATTGCGCAGCTGTAGGAACATTGTCAAAAGGTGTTGAATGCCGATGGAGATTACTCTGAAGACTAACGGTAAGTTACATTTTCTTCATACCTCTCTGTTTCTATCAAAAACTGTAAGAACTTTTTTGGACACTTCGTACAATACGGAGACCAAATTCACAACAGTTAACTACCTTATTTTGGATGAACATAAATTAATATATCGCCTCTGTGGTCTAGCAGTAACAGTCGCGGACTTCGGAAAGGGACCGGGAAGTCAGGTACTATCTGACAGGTTTTCCTGATTTCTCTACATTCCACCAGGCGAATGCCGGTATGGTACATATAACAGTGTTCACTGAGGGACGTGATCCCTCATACTAGTGTGGGACCACGAATGTGTAAAGCTCTACTGTAAATGTTAGATATACTACTTGTTACTGTAGATGTCACTCCACTGTACAGCACCATTTTCCACGCATTCATGGCTTAACCAGTGATTCTTGTTCAGCCAGTGATCCAAACCTCATATCTTACCACAGCCTTACTTCTAAATTTAGCCAATGTAGTTCTCCCTTGCAACAATTTCTCTTTCAAATCCGAGGCAGAGTCATGGGTACAAGAAGTATGCCAACCTATTTACAGGAAAATTTGAACATGATTTCCTCCAAACTCAACCCTTGACTCCACTACTTCGGATCCAGTTCTTAGATGATATTTTGCCCTATAGCCAGATACTGAAGCCAACTCAACGTGTTCCTAAAACAGCTAAACTAGTTCCGTGTTGTCCAGTTCACGTTGTCTATTTCAAACAAGAAAGCTACTTCCCTTCATGTGGACAAAGAACAACATCCTTGCGACTTCCATTCATATAAAACTAATAACCTATTTGTATTATTCAAGTTCTCATCCTTACTATAGCAAAAAACCCATTCTGAACTTCGTTGAATTCAGAGGACAGCTCCTAAATTCCACTAACTCTGCCACTGAAACTTACTAAACCTGCAGCAGGCTCTGGCCACCTAATTTTGTAACAAAGCAAGCAGATTCAACGTACATCCTTGTACTAGGTACTCGCAGTCCCATATTGAAGCACCAGTTGATCCGTCGGTCTTAATCACGCAGTTCCATCCTAAACTAACTAATGTCAAAGAACAAATTCTATGTTATCAAAAACGACTTAAAGCCTTCTCGGAAAGCTACTTACTCGAATCTAATGTGCAATAAGGTAAACGCACCAGTAATGGACACTTGAAAAGTTGTAAAATACGACTTTCCTAAGGGTGGTAATCATTCCACCTACATGGGAAAGTTTAATATATTATGTTCTGATGCTAATGAATATTATTCGCTTGTCATTGGTTTCATCTGATATTTCTGACAATGTTCAAGTTAGGTCCATGGTTGTACTTACTCTTTCTTCCATGCATTCTGTTAAGAAAGTTATTATGGCGAGAGCTTTCATTTTTTATTAATGAAATTACAATAACGATTACTTTTGTTGTTCTGCACTATTATCCATTACGAAATGTCTCGGTTTCGAGTATTTAAATGACCAAACTAATTATAACTTGGATCTGTTATGCAAAGCAGAGGGTGTCCATTACCGGTACGGCAAAGTCATTTTTTGTCCAGTTATGGACACTCACTATTCATTACTGAGTTGAAATCAAAATCCTTGATTGATTTGAGTCGTTATTAACGAGCTAAGCGAGCTGATGAGCTAAGGACGAAACTTACAGTTTTTAGTACAGTGGGCTCTGAACCACTCCCTTCAATAACTCTCAGGGGAAATTGAACTCATGAACACGCGCGCAGAAAACGAGCACGCTAAACTCTCCGCAACATCGTAGGCGAAATAATAATTCTGTTAGTTGTTTTATTTCAACTTGGGAAAGATTATTTACTCTTCATGACCATAAGTTTGTCAGGATTTTTTGTCCCATTTTTTAAATGATGGACGCAGGCATGCCCATTGCTATTTTTTTTTTTTTTTTTTTTTAATATTGGATACTATTCATGGTAAGTTAGAATTTGCATTTTTATGGCCACAAGGAATGTGTGGCTCAGGCCGGGATAGAATGGGGGAAAGGAAGCGGGAAGGAATCAGCAGGTCTAAATTGAAGTTGCCATTAGGGCATTTGCTTCTGAATTATCACTCAGTGGAATTTCATGAAACAATCAGATAATCGAAAAACAACATTAAACATATAATCGTGTTTACTACTTATATTCGAAACATCAGCAAGGATTTTTTAATTTTGAGTTATACAGTATGTCCATTACTGGAACATCCAGGTTTTCCGTGTCCACTGCTGGTACAAAAACAATGTCAGATAAAAAACAACGTGATTTCCTCTCAAATAGTGTATGTTGATTAAATTAATGGGTAAAAATCAATAGAAGAAAGCACGGAGAACGCGTAACATTCTCATTTGATTAACACATCTAAACTATATTTGAGTTAAAAATTATAACGGTTTAAGTGTCCATTACTGCTGCGTTTACCTTATTAGTTTGTAATTATTTTACTATGAAATCTGACTACGCATCAGAATCAACTGCATACTAGATTCGCATGCAGAAGCGAAAATTTAACTCTTACCCCTCTGTTCTGCGTTCTCCTCCTCCTCGTACCCGTATAGTCCTATATCAGGGCAACGATTACATGTTTAGCTCTATATTCAGCAGAAGCTTATCCCCACGTGTTCAAACTGAATCTGATGATGTTTGAAAGCAGTCGGGCTATAACGAAACTTTACCAGGTGTGTAAATATAAAACCGGAATTTGTGCATAGACGGCGTTAGATGTCACTGTGGCTACCGTAAAACTGCGTCCTTGGCGCCACTTGATTGTTTTGACTGCTGATAAAGATTTGAAACTCACAACCAGACAAGTTTCATGTCATAGTGTAGTGTTTAATAGCGTTGAACATGGCGCAATTTATACCTACAAATTACGACGTGCGGACAGCATTGATTTTTTGTTACCATTTGAAGAACACTGCTGCAGAATCGCATCGCATGCTTGTCGAAGTTTACGGTGATCATGCTCTTGGTAAGTCACAGTGCTATGCGTGGTTTACAAAATTTAAAAGTGGCGATTTTAACGTGAGAAACGAAGAACGTGGAAAACCACCGAAAAAGTTTGCAGACAGCGAATTGCAAGCTTTGTTGGATGAGGACGACGCTCAAACGCAACATTTCGCTGATCAATTAAATGTGACACGAGAAGCAGTTTCCATACGTTTAAAAGCCATGGACAAGATTCAGAAGGTGGGAAAATGGGTTCCACATGCATTGACTGAACGACAGTAGGAAAACCGAAAAACCACTTGCGAAATTCTGCTCGCCAGGTACAA
>JAGDQP010015462.1:28532-42674 GCA_022664845.1 Lepisma saccharinum
GGCGACATCGACTGCAAGACCAAATCGCTATGGACGGAAGACAATGCTTTGTGTTTGGTGGGATCAGAAGGGAGTGATCTATTATGAACTGCTGAAACCTGGCGAAACCGTTAATACCCAACGTTACCGACAACAAATGATCGATTTGCATCAAGCTTTGCGTGAAAGACGACCAGAATATGACCAAAGACAACATAAAGTGATTGTGCTTCACGATAATGCACCCTTCCACACAGCAAAACCGGTCAAGGAAACGATTGCGACGTTTGGCTGGGAAATCCTTCCGCATGCGGCTTACTCACCAGACTTGGCGCCTTCCGATTTTCACTTATTTGCAGCCATGGGACACGCACTTGCTGACCAGCGCTTCATATCTTACGAAAATGGCTTGATGACTGGTTTGCAGCACAAGAGGCACAATTTTTTTGGTCTGGCATCCACACATTGCCGGACCGATGGCAGAAATGTATCGCTAGCGATGGCCAATACTTCGAATAAAATAGTTATTAGCATTGTCATCCAATCACTGTGTCTTTTCTGTACATAAATTCCGGTTTCATATTTACGCACCTGGTGAGCTACGTCAATTTAGTGCGAAGTAAACATGTACTCTTTTATCCCTTCTTTCCTTTATAATAATAATAATAATCAATTTACGGACATGCACGTAAACTAAAAATCTGTTGAGTTCTCAGATAACATATCACAGAGTTATTTGATTCTGCTACCAAATTATGTTTGTGATAATTTAATGTTTTACAATGAACAAACTTGCCTGCCTAATTTTACATTTTATATTTTAATTCTTTGCTAATGAAAATTTTAGAATACGATAGTCTTTCTTACCTTGCCCGTTTATATCATTTAGCACTCAAATGTGTGAAACCATACGCAGTTTAACGTGTTTTCACATCCATAGGAAAGAGAGGTACAGAGATTTACTTTCGTGCTTGAGATTCAAAATGAAGATGCGTATCAGATAGTGAACACGGTATATAAAGAAAATGTCCACAGTACACTTTACACATTGGGACATCATTAGACACAAAATATCTGAGATAATAAAATTTTTGGGAAGAAGCATCCAATAAAATCTGCATGAAAACACTGATAATTAACTACACAAGCAAATTAAGCTTCTTTTTCCGCCCAACAATTTGGGAAGTATTGAGTTGAAATAGAAACCGATCTTACCTAGAATCACTTTCGAATAAAATTATTGGCGGCTTGGAATTCGGTTCCAGCTTGGCAGCTTGCTCTGCTATGGCACTGATAAGTCCAGTACTATCAGGTGACGCTTTTCCTTTCACTGAAAATAATGCAGAAGTTTGATTTTATTTCCTTCTACAAGTAATGGAGTGAAACATATTTAAAAAGATAAAATAATTTTAAAAAAGGCACATTTTTTTTACTTTCATCTCTTATCGAAATTGTCAGTAACTAAGTATATACAAAACCAAAGAAAGATTTCAGACAATCCTTAAGCACTGTAAGCAGACAAATGATAAGTCATCCAAAAGCGTTTAGAAAAAAAAGAAAATTCCTTAATTCTGTGTCCAAATGAAATTAAACTACAGCAAACCTTTCATCCAAACATAGCCGAAACAATCCTCATTTCGAAAGTTTCTTTCAACAACTTAAGGACTCTTTTGAGCAAAATAGTTGCGCTGATTAACACTTCCATTTACATGGAACACCGTTTCGTGAAAGTGATATTATGGATAGCAAAGTCTTCACATTCCCTTAAAATAAGTTAATGCAACTCCAACCACCTGTCAAAGTTATCCACGTTCAGTTGGTGGACACGAATTTGAAGGGGTGGTAACGCCCATGTCTTAACTCGAATCACAAATGGATTGGGTCATG
This sequence comes from Lepisma saccharinum, assembly GCA_022664845.1. Lineage (NCBI taxonomy): Eukaryota > Metazoa > Arthropoda > Insecta > Zygentoma > Lepismatidae > Lepisma > Lepisma saccharinum. The sequence continues at coordinate 30,399 of JAGDQP010015462.1, forward strand.
TAAACTCACATCCACTTTGGCGGGACGATATTCCTGGGCTATTGGTGACATTTGCAAGAAAATGCATTTCGCGAGATATAATTTATTAGTTAATTTTACTGCGATTGCCTATCAGAAATGCTACAACACACAATAACATGGACGATGATTATTTTATGTTTACAGGAATTCATTACAGAAGACTAAATCATTAGGAGAACTTCAAGTTGCAACATTTCAAGGTAATTATGTGGTTCGTAAACAATACTAAAATGCTACACTAAAGTTCGAAACTATCCCTACATCCGAAGTCACTCTATTTTACTATATACCGATACGTTTCTTTTCACAGTATTACCTGAAAGTGATATATATTTTACTTTACGGGTATGGATGGTAAATTAACTCTTATGAAAACAATTTTCCACACAATTCCTAAATTAGAGAAGTTAACTGATTACTTGACAATCACATTCAAAATAGTTGATCAGTGATGCGCACAACGTTAGTATTTATAATATACGAGTGGACATTAACGATTACACTAGTTAACAAGCTTTTTGTAACATGAGAGAAAACACCTGATCTTAAAGGAACTTTTTGCGCTGAATTCGAATATGCATTCAGTTTTTCTCCATCACGTACAGTTTTCCCGCGACAGAGGGATTTTGGGGAAATTCCCTCAAAAATTTCCCTTTTTCACATATTTTACACCCCTAGCTCTTGTCCCCTTATGTATAATAACACAGAAATTATACCCAAGTAAACCTTGATTGATACTTAATAAACCCTCCAAGTTCATAACAATCGCATTATTCTTTCTAGAGAAAAAAATATATGTGTATGTATACTGTGTGTACTGTTTATTGCACTACATAATATTGCTTTCAGATCTCTTGAATTTGAGAAAAAACTATTTGCTTTATTACCACAAACAGACATGAACATGGCTGTTTACAATATTCAACAATACAATTCTATCAATCTTTGTAGAATTAGAATCGTAAACCTTAAGAAACAATGTATAAAAATTGAAAGTACTTCCAATGTATCTTTGTTAATACGTACGGCCTATGTATATCCCAATACATATGCATACAATCATCTAACTTCTTTCAGTTTTCTTCATTAAATCGTTGTCAAATATTTCTATCAAATGTAATAGAGTGCAAGAGAAAGAAAGAATGAAATACAGACTCATTGCTGACAACAATCAACAAATACAGTCTCAATTTTCTCCTCTCCTTTGCCTCCACCCCTTTCTTTGTTTCTTGTGCACTTGACACGTGGTGAGGAAGTTTTGTACATTTCTATATTGAAGCATGGTTTATCCACTTTCTAAGTTGTCTTTGCTGCCAAAAGTGATTTCGAGTTTAATCATAACGGCATTATACCCAGACAAGACCAAAAGTGTGGTTTGCGATCAGTATAATGGCGACAAGAGGATGGCGTTCGTGCGTTAAATCACCAAATACATTTTGTTATGTTTGTGGCCAGTTTGTAGTTAAGGGACAGTGTAGATCCATTACACAATCGGTGAAACTAGCATATAATAAATATTTCGTATCTCGTGTAGGAGACCAAGACAAAACTTGGGCACCCCACATCATTTGTATGTCGTCCTACGTCACTTTTCTTGAATGGGCCAAAGGAAATCGGAGATCCATGAAAATTGCTGTACCAATGGTGTGGAGAGAACGCACCAACCATGTGGATGATTGTTATTTTTGTGTCACAGTAATTAAGGGACATTCTAAAAGAAGAAAATGCAGAATAAGTTACCCCAACGTTAAATCCGCAATTAGACCTGTTCCGTATGGGGATGAGCTTCCATCTCCCGAGCCACCTACCAACTGGGAAGAGATATGCCCAGAAGAGCCTGATGATGAAGCATCGAGATCAACATCTACATCCACGGATCCAACGTTCACCCCTGACACTGTTCGCGAGCCACATCTCATCCGGCAATGTGAACTTAATGACCTAGTGCGTGATTTACACCTGACAAAACAAGAGGCGGAAGTTCTGGGATCAAGGCTTCAGCAGTGGAACTTATTGGCTGTTGAAACTAAAATATTAGTGTACAGGAAAAGGCATGTGCAATTTTCGAGTTATTTCTCAATGCAAGATTAATGTGTGCGTATGTACGGATATTAATGGCTTGATGGAAGAACTTGGAATTCCTTACGTTCCAAAAGAGTGGAGGTTATTTATCAATGTTTCAAAGGTCAACTTTAAAGCTGTCCTTTTACATAATGTAAATCAAAAAAATTCTATACCACTTGCGCACTCAGTGACAATTAAGGAATCCTATGACACTATGTCAACTTTGTTAAATCTCATAAATTACAAGGACCATTGTTGGCAAATATGTTGTGATCTCAAGGTAGTTGGTATTTTATTAGGACTCCAAGTGCGGTTACACGAAGTACCAATGCTTTTTATGTTTATGGGATAGCCGAGCTGATGACAAACATTATGAAGTGAAGGACTGGGAACCTAGAGTGAATTACATACCTGGAGAATGCAACGTCAAATATGCTCCTTTGGTAGACCCTAATAAGATAATACTGCCACCACTTCATATAAAGTTAGGACTTATGAAGAACTTTGTCAAAGCCATGGACGCAACTGGTGAAGGTTTCAAGTATTTGCGAGATAAGTTTCCTAACCTGAGTGATGCTAAGATTTCTGCGGGAGTGTTTGTTAGTCCCCAGATTAGGAAACTAATGCTTGATGATAACTTTGACAGCAAGTTAAACAGTGCCGAGCTACAGATGCTTATCAGAATAATGGAAACACCTGAACGAAAGTGCAACTTACCAGATTAATATGGTGTCGGGCCACTTTTCGCCTTCAGAACAGCCTTGATGCGGCATGGGATGGAGGCATAGAGGTCGTGAATGGTAGCAAGTGGATTATTACACCATTTCTCGTGCAGGGCATCGGCCAGTTCTGTGAGAGAGGATGGAGGTGGAAATCGTCGCCGGAGTCGTGTTTCCAAGATGGACCACAGATGTTCAATTATGTTGAGATCTGGGGATTGGGCGGGCCAGGGGAGGTGTTGAACTTCATCCCGATGTTCCTCAAACCACGCTGCAACAACTCTAGCTGTGTGAATGGGTGCATTATCATCCTGGAATATGGCGTCATTGTCCGGGAACAACATCCGGACCACAGGATGCAAGTGGTCTCCTAACATTGCGACATAATCGTTGGTAGTGATGCATCCGCGAAGTGTGACCACAGGACCCAATGAAAACCATGATATTGCGGCCCACAGCATCACCGTGCCGCCGCCATGTTTCACAGTTGGGCGGAGACACTGCAGATCCTACGCTTCTTTGGGCGTTCTCCACACATAAACACTGCCCGTGGTTTGGAATAGGGTGAATGGTGACTCATCCGACCATACCACACGTTTCCAGTCATCAACGGTCCAAGTTGCATGGTCGCGGCACCATTTGCGGCGTGCTAAAGCGTTCTGGTCCCTGATGAGAGGTTTGGCCCGTGCAACACGACTCCGTAAGTTCATGTCATGTAATTCGCGGCGGACTGTGATTGTCGAAACAGGTTGGGGGAGGTGCTGATTGAGTTCCTCCGTCACTTGCACCGCAATGGCACGACGGTTCCGCGTGACAATGCGCTTTAATACCCGGCGTGCCCTGTCACTGATGCTTTTCTTCCGCCCACTGTTCCGCTTCCCCGATGTGGTTTTTCCGTGTGTTGTGTAGGCCGTCATCACCTTCGACACTGTCCCTGGCGACACACCTAACACACTAGCCACTGCCGTCACACTCACTCCACATAACCGCGCACCAACAATTTGCCCTCTTTGAAACTCTGAGAGGTCTCCCATTTTACACTACCTCCGTCTGCTGCAGCCACTGCACACTCCTGTTCCACGACGCCTGACGTAGTATGGAGACCGACCTAACACACCACCACCAGCAGTCCGGCGCTGCGGTCGCCACGACACCACTGCCAACCCATACATCTGACGTGTTGCCAACTACAGGTGTTTCCATTATTCTGATAAGCATCTGTAGCTGCCTGGGCAGCATTTAGTGTGCTGTGCGCAACTTTTTGGGCAATAACAAAGCGGAGAATTACATTGAAATCGTAGAACATGCTACAGAAATACAAAGAGTTGGGTTGTAAGAAGATGCTGTCAGCGACGAACAGGGGGGGAGGGGGGAGATTCCACCAAGACATAATGGCAATGGAGAAGAGGTACCAGGGACGATGGGATCCTTCAATAATGGGGGATTATTGTTGTGGTCTTGTTAGAGAATGCAACACTTCTTACAAAAGAAGGAAGTAGTGTATATTTTTGTAACTCAATGGAAGATTCATACATTCTGGTAGTTTCAATGGCTTATTCATGACAGTTTTGTATATTTGTATTATTGTTTATTGTAAATTGTCATACATGTAAATTGTATTGTATTCTATTTTATGTCTTTGTTTGTGGTAACAAAGTAAATAGTTTTTTCCCAAATTCAAGAGATCTGAAAGCAATATTATGTGGTGCAATAAACAGTACACACAGTATACATACAAATATATTTATTTCTCTAAAAAGAATAATGCGATTGTTATGAAACTTGGAGGGTTTATTAAGTATCAATCAAGGTTTACTTGGATATAATTTCTGTTATTATACGTAAGGGGACAAGAGCTAGGGGTGTAAAATATGTGAAAAAGAGAAATTTTTGAGGGAATTTTGCCAAAATCCCTCTGTCGCGGGAAAACTGTACGTGATGGAGAAAAACTGAATGCATATTCGAATTCAGCGCAAAAAGTTCCTTTATAATCTGGTGTTTTCTCTCATGTTACAAACAAAAAGTTTAAATTTGTTGACTAGTGTTATTAATTTTCACAAAAATTGTAAAGTACAAACATAACTACAAACAAACCTAACATGTACTTTGCAAATAATACCAATGATTTTTCAAAGGTCGATAATTCCACTTACCCCCCAAACATAAACCTTGTTTATCTGCATATACAACACCAATTACTCCCGGCATACGGCTCCTAGAATGAAAAAAAGGTAACAATTACTGCGATTATATAACAATTCAAATCACATTCATACTGAATTACAGAAAATCTTATATCTTGTAAAAACACAAAAACTGCACACCATTTGAAGAATGAATTCACATCATCTACTTACACTAGAGTCCCGACGCAGTAAAAACTAAAATTTTGGTTTTAGTAGTTTGCAGATACTACATTTCATTTATACTCTTAATTATGAACAAATTATTTGAAAAATCCTTGCAATGTTCAGTGAACATACAGTACAGTATAAAATGGGTACTTTTACGCCCACGAAAATACTTCATTTTTTACCATAGTAGCAATGTTTGAAAAACTGCTTAAGTCTCCTTTAAAATAAGTTGTTCTTTTAACACCCAGCACAGTACTAAACACTACAGTATGTAAATCACAGTTTCCGGTTTAACGGAATTTTCGTTTAATCGAATCGCCCTTGGTCCCATCAAATGCGGTTAAACAAGACTACTGTATTAGTAAAAACGTTTCTGAAGAAATAATTTTTGAATTTTCCTGGTATGGATTTATACACGAGCCCGGGTCCAAGGCGTTAAATTTTGGGACTGCAATTATTACAAACTACTACCAGGTATTATGGGAGAACAACACTGGAATTGATGGCAATCATGGAATGTGAGCTCCCGATTTTTTTATATAGAAATAAGTTATTTTTTATAATAAGGTTAGTACAAACCGATCCGTAAATGTTTTCTGCACCGATTGGTGTTAAAATCTTCGAAATCCGTGTGGACAGAGCTCGAAAATAAGTGAAAATGCGATATTGTATATAATACAAAGAATACCATGTAACTGCAGTGTACCCTGTAAAAATTTTCTGTGATACTATTTATTTCTATCGGACGTGTCGTGTATATGATGTGTCGAGAATGGCTGTTGTAATGTGTGATATTTATATTGTTATTTAATAGTGAAGAACACGAAAATAACTTCGTTTCTTTGCCTTTGTTAGCTGTGAGCCAAATTGACAGTGTTCTTATGCTAACCCAATCACCCATATTAGTGATATATTTTATCATTAAATTCGAGATACCAAAGTGTAGTACGCCTATTCATTCAGCCATTGTCAGTGAGGTTCTGTTGGTTATAATCAGAGAAAACGAAATATGACGAAATTAGTAGATATGGAGGCGGCCATTTGCAATCAGGGTGGCTACAGTGGACATGTAGGAACACATTATAACAAGTGTTCTGTTGTTGCTTTCTGAATGATTAAAAGACCAAGTGAAGCTGAATTTAGGAAGAGGAAGATCAAAAAGCAACGTGATGAGGCTGAAGTTATAAAGAAACTTCCTAAAATAGACTCGTATTTCAGTACTACTTTAGCTTCAACTTCTAAAGCGTGCAGTGAGAACCAAGATGTTGACCTTCCTTCTCATTCAAATTGAATTTTATTTTAAGGCCTTTAGACAACTTTGGCTAAGGCCGGATGGATGATGATGATGGGATGAATTTGTGGAATGGAGAAGTGGGAGGAAACAGAAAACCGAGAAAACCCACGCACACGGTGTATGTCCACCACAAAGTCCACATGACATGAGCTGGGATCGAACCGACGACCCCATACACCACAGCTGAGCGCTCTACCACTTAGCCACCGCGGCTCACTTCTCATTCAAATATTTCTTCATGTACTCAGGAGGATCAGCGTACGTTATCGAGTGTTCATGAAGGAGATTAATGCAAATTTGCTCCCAAAAATTATTTTAGACGATGTTCATAGTGAATCATACCCTATTGTGCAATTGTCTCCAGACTTTGAAATAAGTTTCTGTTAGAAGATCCAGCCACTTGAGATGTTAGGAATGAAGAAGAATTTTAAAAGATGTTAAGAATGCCCCACAACAAAGCTTGTATGTTGATTTTTCTACTTCTGAGAGTGTGTATACGGACAAAAACGTAGAATTTCAGTACAATTATTTTCTAGAAAACTCCCAAATGGTGAGTTGTTCGTCAGAGACTCGCTTTTGTACTCCTAATCCACTGGAAAAATCTAGTGCGTACCCTGTCGTTTGTTCAATACAATAGCAAGAGAACATTTTTTTTTTGACATGATTTAATGATTGGAAGCATAATAACTTAGTAGTAGTAGAACGGCACGAACAATCTACAGATTGCCAAAACAACATGCTTACGTTCATAAGGAGAAAATAAGACAGTGCTAAACAGAACACACCGTATGAAAATGAAGTGAAGTACTAAGGTGATGTTTCAGCAAGAGTTGTTTCTATGGTACCTTTTAGGGGAGTTGATGAGGAAATAGGTTCAACCACAAATGGGATGCCTTGAACTGATGAGCGAATACGACCCCTTTCTCGCTCAACTTATAGCCAAATGAGGTAATAAAAGTAATGGAAATATTTCCTATCTGTCTTCAGAGATTTGCGATGAGTTTATTAAGATTATAGGTATAATTGTACTGAAAAAAAAAAAAAAATGTAAGGTGAAACATCTCGCTACTATTCTCTGATCGTAGAATCCACACAAGATTGCTCTTACATTGATCAACTGGCTGCATCTCTTCGTTACGTCTCAATTTCTGAAGCTGTACCAAAGGAACGACGGCTAGTTCACATTCTACCAGTTCTTCAGAAGATTCTCAACGACAGCGCTACGACAGTGCGTCGAACACGGCAGGAACTTACTCAGTGCTCCAAACAGGAATTACAACCTATAATCCTCTGGCAGAGTATGTTCCCTGTGTTGCCCATTCCTTAAATCCTGTGGGCTCTGCTGCTGCAGATTGCTGTAGAATTTTTCCATTTCTTCAAGAGCTCTACTAATTTTTTTCGGTATCTAATCATAGATGGCTGTTTTGAAGGCTATCCTTGAACGAAGCAAAGCACCTGCAGTAAAAAGTTTTGTTGTGGGACAGTGCCACAAAACTCCTCTGTCTATAATTTGATTACATATTAATTGAATGTAATACTTATTTCGTTATAGAATTATTAATTATTATTATGTTGTATGTATGTGAGTGTGATATGTAAATAGTAGTCTCAAACCCGGCCGGGGACATTTATTAATCATGAAACTATATGTAAATTTTACATTCAAATGTTATGTACTCCTGTATTATAATTATTTTATGTACTTGTATGTATATTTTTCCTTTCGTATATTTTTCAGCTAGACGAAGAGAAAGCTGTTTCGAGCTAACCTTGAACTTTTCACGGCAACAAACTTTTTTTCTTTTTCTTGTATAGAAAAAAACTGGGGGAAACTTGAATAGCAGATTTTTGCTTGCCGATCATTCTTGTGTAGAGCTGCGGCTGCCTTGCTTCCTCTCCTTGGCAATCGGTAGGTAGGTGGGATACGTCAGAATACTATATAAGCTTTATTTTATATATCATATCGTATATATAAAACGTATATAACCGTAATCATATATATTTGCGAGCCGGATATCTGGAAACCGTTAGGTGTCGTAGTTGTGCCGCGCGGATTGGTTGTCCGGAAACGTCATCCCGCTGATAATGCGAGTTTCTGTCAAAATTCTTTAAGGTCGCAAACACAACAGTTTGTCACAAACTCGCTGGTCGGCCAGAGATGACGCCCTCAAACCTTTAGTGAGGGTTTTGAAGACATACGAAAGGCTTTGAAGCAATTATCACAAGACTCAATGAAAAAAACAGCTACCCGTTTGGAGAGTCAAGGTTTTCTCAAGAACCTAAACGAATATGAAACTGTTCTTATGTCTCTGCTCTGGAATAACATACTAGGGAGGATTGATAAAACTAACAAAATCCTTTAGGTGAAAACTATTGATCTGTTCAAAGGAACCAAAGTAATTCAGACCTTGCAGTCATACTTAAAAAGAAAAAGAGACGGCTTTGAACAGTTTGAAGAAGCAGCACTAAAACATAGTGGCTATGAAACTCCAAGCTACCAAAGGATCCGAAAACGTAAAGTATTCACTGAACATTATGGAACAGAAGTAACCCTTAATGAAAACATTTCAGAACCGGCGTGTTCATCAGAATAATTGATTCTCTTATTGGTCACTTAAGAAGAAGAAAAGAGGCTTATAGAACAAGACGTTTTAATATTTTGTCACTGTTAGGATCGCCTGAGAAAGCAGAAAAACAATCTGGAGTTTGAGGCAAACAAGAGAGTCTTCATTTCAAGACCTACGTTGAACTGGAAAGTTTGAAACAATACCAGAGTTCTACTCTTACATAAAACTGAACAACCTCCAGGGTCCATTTCCAGCTCTTGAAATTGCATTAAGAATATTTTGTACCCTTGCCAGCGACAAATTGTACAGCAGAAAGGGGTTTTTCTGTTCTCAGCCATGTGAAAAACACTTCTGTGAGATAAAAAACTTAACTGTCTCAGAGCGTTGGCGTAGCATTCGGGAGGTCGTGGGTTCGATCCTAGCGGCCGACCATCCTGACTGAGGTTTTTCCTCGGTCCACCTTCAATATAGGCTCTGGCCGACACCTTCCCGAATCATTTCCCCTCCTAAGCCTTAGATGAATAAAGGCCATAAATAAAACTCAAAATAACTGTGATTCTGATGTGCTGTGGAAGAGACATGACTTTGAAAATGGACTTTTCAGAGATCACAGAAACATCTGCTCAAGAGAAAGTAAGGAAAAGCCTTGCTATAAATGTATCTGGCAGTAATCTAACTTTATTATTCTCTTCACTTCTTCCTTAATTTTGTATTTGTCCATATTCAGCTTAACCAGTTTTGCAAGGGAATATAAATAAAAGTTTCTATCAAAACGGGGGGGGGGACAATTTACTGCGCCCAGGGTGCCTAGGACCCTAAATCCAGGTCTGGTTTTGCTTAAGATAAGTCATTTAGTGATATTGAACAAATAGAGACTATTCAAGAATATCACTTTATGACGGACCAAATTAAATTTATCAGTGACATTTCTTGCTCCTAAAGCCAACCCAAAAAGCTATCTATGTTCGGAAGACTCGTTCCATGAATCATCGATATTTTTTCCTTCAAAATGCTTTTACCTTTTAATAACGTGAAAAAAGAATCTCTTACAATTTTCGGCAACCACAAAAATAAAACAATGTAATAAAGAAAGAAAAACCGCTTTCTGACAAGGCTGATTATACTTCAATAAAAAAAGAAACTAAAGCATATCAGTTTCGGACGTATACTGCCTCCTTCTGCAGACTGCAGTATATAACGAAACATAGACAATGATGTACGCAAACAAGAAAGGAGATCGCCTTTTACTATCAACCAATCAGAGGTTAGTACTAATTAAAAATTTACTTTTCTTTCCCTAGCGCTGCCTTCTACCCGGGCGAGAGCACATGTCAACCCAAACTTCCGACAAAAATAAATTATTCCTTTAAATAAATGCCCATACATTATATCAGTGTGATTTTCCTTTGGAAATTAATAACCAAGTATTTCATTATGAAGATGCATTTTAAAAGGAAGTTTTAACTTTTTCTGTGTACAGCACTACTCATTCAGTCCTTGTTCATGCTTATAAGATTTATGGTATGTATAACACGAGCTGACACAAAATTTAGAAGGGACAATTGCTCACTTTTACAAAAATTTGGAAATGTACCTGACCCAGGTACAAAGTGAACCTGGATAATAGCCAGTTCCATATCTACTATTGTCATTCCTAAGTTAGTATGAGTTTGATATAATCAGACAGAAAATAAATATTTCTGTCGAGTAACCTTTCTGTCTTCTAAATAGAGTGGACGTAAGCTCGGCTTTGCATTTCAACGGTCCCGGGTTCGAGTGCAGGGACCGGCTTTCTGAGAATATTTCGTGTCACATTATGCTAATACAGAGATGGAACCTTAAAAGTAGACCTTGGCCGACTTTCTTTTCACGCTCCTCCCCCTACCCAATTCCGGCCTAAGCTACAAATGCCTACAGGCTACAATAGCATTCAAAATCAAATTGTCTTCTTTAACATTTAAGAGATATGCGATCTTACTTTAATCTCAGGCAATAGAGGTGTGCTACGACTCTCTCGCTGACATCTAAGAATCACATCAGGTAATAACACACACAGCGCCAAGGGAATATCCTGTGGCCGTCCCATGTAAGTGGCGACTGTACTGTTTCGTCAGACTTCGTTCAGTTCCTTTCATAGAGTCTGGTGAAATAGATATCACACTGTACTTGATCTACAACATGACCTGTCAATCTCAACTGCTCCATTAAAATACTTATCTACGCTTATCAACTCATTTTTTTTATTTTTAATTACGTTGATAATATCTGCAGTATAAATGAATCTTCTCACTTTCGCTTACATGTAACGTAATGTACGCCTGACAAATGAACCTCGCAATCCACAAGCAATAGGTTGCTGCCACTTGTTCGTGTGTGTTTTTATACATATATATATATATATCATCATCATATTCAGCCGTTTTCTATCCACTGCTGGATGAAGGCCTCCCCCTTTTTTTCCCACATATCTCGGTCTGCTGATATCCTCATCCATGTAGCTCCTAAAAAACGCTTGATTTCATCTACCCATCTTACATTTGGACGTCGTCTCGGTCGTTTCTTTTCTCTAGGAATCCACTGTAGTACATTTGTCGTCCACCTTCCATCTGTTCGTCTAGCTATGTGACCAGCCCATCTCCACTTCATCTTCTTCGCAGTCTTGATTACATCCTCTACCTTTGTTTGTGCGCGAATCCATTCATTTCTCTTCCTGTCCCTCCTGGTTATTCCTAGCATGCCCCTCTCCATTGCTCTTTGTGTGACTCTCAATCTTTGAGTCGTTTGCGCATTCAATGTCCAAGTTTCGCAGCCGTACATCATTACAGGTAAGACACATTGATTATAAACTTTACGCTTCAGACACATTGGAAGTTTGCTTTTGAAAATAAAGTGTAGTCTTCCAAAAGAACTCCACGCCATTTTACATCTTCTATTTATTTCATCAGTCAACTTCGCATTCGATGTTTTAAGCTGGCCTAGGTAAACATACTCATCAACTATGCCTACTGTCTCTCCGTTAATCTTCACTTCCTTCTTAGCAGCATGTTGGTTGTAGATTACTTTTGTTTTACTTAAGTTCATTTTAAGGCCTATTTTCGAACTCTCGTTACCCAGTTCTTCCATTCTGGTTTGTAGTTCTTCTGCACTTGAAACAAACAGGACTATATCATCAGCGAACCGAAGGTGATGAAGATATTCGCCATTAATTTTAATTCCAACTTCATCCCAGTTTAAATTCTGGAACAATCTCTCCAGGA